>CM025854.1:20734918-20802824 GCA_003952965.2 Morella rubra
CTACAGAATTCAAGCTGACCGGTGGAGAAGGATACCCTGTGAAAAAGGGAGGAGAATGGAGACCCTATGGAGAAGGAGGCTGATTAGTTGAATTTAGAGATTTGTAGAAAATTTTGACGATGTTGTGAAAATTGAGTAGATTACAGTTTTATTAGGTTTTGTGAGAAAGTAGTGAAAATTTTGAAGTATGTTTGAGACATGGAAAATTTTGAAGTTTTATGGGAATAGGTGAAAAAATAGAGAGAAAAATGATTTTGAGTAAATTTTTTATGTTTTATTATGATAGAAAGACATTTGATAGGGGGAGAGAGAGATGATTTTGAAGTTTTTTCATATTTTTTTTTCTAAAATTTTGTAATTAAAATAAAAAGAGAAAGAAAATTGTTGTAGGCCCCTTATTTGGTGCGAAAATAGAAAAAGTTAAAACTTTTGATTTGAACAAAAATTCATCTTCGCTTCTAAAATTCTTAGAAATTTCTATAAAATCTAGCTTGGCAAACATAATTTAGGTTGGCTGTAGGGAAGAAGGGAATGCTACGAAGTAGAAGCAAATTGATTTAATTGTCAAAATTTAAGTAGTCCAAGTGTGCTACCTCCTTCGGATAAAAGCGCACAATTTTCGAGAAAAAGTATTTTCTCTAAAAACTCTCTCTAACTTTCTCTGTCAAATTTACTTTTTTTTTTTAGTTTATATAATGACTCACTCAAAAGTTTAACTGTGCTAATACGTAGGATCCTTAAGGATCTCTATTGTATGATCATCATAAAAAAATTATTTTTTATTAGCTTTCTTATTTTTTGTATTATGAATTTATGGGCTTCTAAATATTGTGATCATATTCATTAACATAACACAATTGACTCTTTAGATAATTAAACTATTTTTGTGAAATCTCATTTACTAACAATTATTTACTTATTTATCTTTTCACCATATTATGTTCCACATGAATCTTTAAGATCATTGGTGATTAAGACCCAAATCAAAATCTGGACCGTCAGTATGAGGGTCCCAAGCAGGTAGCTTTGGTGAATCTCGAATAGTCTCATGGTCCTCGGCTATGATATTTAAATATGGAACAACAACAAGCATCAAAGAGAGTGAGTCTTATGGACTAAAAAAGGTCGGGGTAAGGAAAATATGGAATTAGAAATTTACCAGAATAATTATAGACATGTCAATAGAATAATAAATCAATAGAATAATTGATCATCAATAAGCAAATGAACAAATGAATGATTAATTATTAATGCAGCTATTAGTCTTATGGAAAGTGTCATTTTATTAACAACATTCTTAGTCTCATTTATTTCACCCAACACCACGCTCTGTTTAATCCCTAGAGTTAGGGTTATGCATCATTTTCCCCTTCATTCTGGATTGTCCCGTGAGTTCCGTCCTCCCCGGAACATACCAAAAGGTATAGTGTTGTTCCATACCCTCTAGGAGGCCACCCCCTAAATCATTAGGGCATGGTTGCACGCTATCATGTGATCGATATCGTCACACTTCGCTCATTCTTATAGAATTTTTAAATAAGGTGAATGCATGTACAATTATGATGTACAATCCTGCCATGATAATATTGTATTAAATTCAACAATACAAATTGATGCCCATGTTCATACTATTCAAAAGATAATTCTTTCATCAATGTAGGTTAAATAACTTCAATGAGAAATGGTACCAACACATTAATCAACCATGATTTCTAATAGTTCTAAAATAAAACTGATACTCTTTACACACCATTATGACATCATATTAAATCCACTTAATGACCATTAAGTCAGTGATATTTTCACCACATCTACGGCTTAAAAACATGTTTGTACCTTGGCAAGTTAGAAGGGAAAAAGTTGATACCTTTAACATTGCATTCTAGTGCCACCCGTGCATTAAAAACCTGAAAAAGAATAGATCGTTCATGTGCACACTCCATGCTCAATCTGATTCTACATTTTAATGTATCATTCATTCCAAATTTATAAGGTTCCAAGGAAGATCATTCATTTCTTCATTATCGATAAAGAAAATAGGGGAAAATTCACTTTGCACTCCTGAACTTTGGGATCATTTTTAAGTTACATCCACTTTTATCAATTTCGTTAGATTAGTATCACAAAGTTTAAGTTTATCTTAATTTCCACCCTGGACCTCAAATTGTTGTTACTTCTCACGGTAGACCAAGAATGTGCCATCCATGTGACAACTTAAAGTTTTCATTTCCCATTTT
Organism: Morella rubra; assembly: GCA_003952965.2. Lineage (NCBI taxonomy): Eukaryota > Viridiplantae > Streptophyta > Magnoliopsida > Fagales > Myricaceae > Morella > Morella rubra. The sequence continues at coordinate 20,737,156 of CM025854.1, forward strand.
ACCCTTCGTTTAATGCGCATATAGATGTTGAACATTCCCCCCCACCCGACATAATTGTTTCGGTTGAAGTCGCTGAGCCCTAGATTCTCTCCCAATCTCACACTAGTGAATGTCGAACCATTACTAGCTTATTTTGCATATGCTTCTTTCTTTTATTACGCTCCTTCATGCATATGTCCCCCTTTCCTTGGATCTGCTGTTATTGCTTCTTTTATATGCACTTCCAAATAATATCGCTGTTGCAGGAATGATAACCCCATATGTTGTAGTTTTTTTACTTCTCTTTTGTTGATTCGTTTTGTCTTTTTTTTTTTCATTAAATTGTTTTGTTTCAATTTTTCCCGAATGCTTAAATTTCTACTTTTCTTATATGGAATCAATCTTAATTAGTTTGTAATGGAGTTGTATCATGTTCATTCAGTGATGCGCAATCATCACCAAGTACTGGAGGATCAGCAACGAATTGGGTTGGAGATTCCACTAACAACCCTCTTTGTTGGTGTGTGGTTCATTAATGATTGAAGACTGCCTACAAAGATGAAAATTTTGGTTGAAGGTTTTTTAGCTATGTCAACCACAACATAATCCATCTTTTTCTAGTTCTAGAATTTATTTTTCACTCTTTGTTTACTATTTGCTTTTAAAGTTTGTTCATATAATGTCAAATTGGGAGATCATGCCAATTTTTCAGTTGATTTGATCCTCCTATGTGTGCTCATGGAAGGAGGGTTTTAAGACGTCTTTGGGAAAGGCATGAGAAGACACATGTGGAGGAGGAGGACTCCTTGAAATGCAATGTGACGATGGAATGCAATTTGACAACAGGCTTCCCTTTGAGTTGTCTTTCACAAAATTCAGTCGCAATGAAGACTTAAAATTCTATAGAAGACTGTTGTTGATATTGTGGGTGGTAATTGTAGTGTTGTTCTTGTTCTTGTTGCTGTTGCCCTCAATCTATGTCAGAGGAAAGGTAGTGGGTCTTTACCCAGACTTGGCACCATAACTGAAGTCTGTAACGTGATTGGAGCTGCCTTTAAGCCATGCTTTTGTAGTTTGCTTTTGAATAGATGTTGTAATTGACTTGAAGGCTTCTTTTGTATATTCCAGTTATAGCATTTTGCAATCAAGGCATTAAGATCCTTGGTTTAATTTCTATGTATTAGTCACTTGAAATTGCCTCGAAGGCTTTGGTTTGTAAACATTTGGCATTCAGCTTGAAAGTTTCTGTGCATTTGGTTTGTAAAATGTCAGCTTGCATATCCTGTGCATTTGGTTTGTAAACAATGTCATACTTGAATTCAATCTTGAAACAAACAGTGTGTGATATTCAAAAGTGCAAGATGCAATAATCATAGTCCAATCTCTATCACAATAACAGAAACTGCACACATCCACAATATTTCTACAAACTAGACCCAAAAAGAACCATTCTGTTCACAACTGCACACACCTATAAAATGGTTCCAAAACCTACATCATTTCACAATATTTGACACTGCAACTTACAAATTCCTTCCCAACCAAATTACATATCAAGTACAAAAGTTTATAAACTTATACATTAACTCAAAAAATCTTGTTCTCTGCATGAGCCTCCTTATCATTTCTTGTTAGATCTCTTTCTCTTTTTCTCTTTGACCCTTTTTAAGGCCTGCTCAATGGTAGAGACCACTACTCTTCTCGAGTTTCCAACTTATTGCTTCTGTGCAGCCATAAAACAAGCACCAAATTGGGCCCACAAGGTATCCAGGGTACCCTACACAGTTCCATCTGCTCTCTGACTTGATCTTTCATTGGCAGTCAAGTCGTAAATAGTACGTTCCTCTTGGCTAGCCCCTACACTTGACTTACTGCCCAATTCATCAGCCCTTCTTCCAGACCTTCAATGCACTCTAGATGCAATCGAAGACTCCGATTGTGATGCAGTGTTTCTTTTGATTGTGAGCTTCGATGCACATGTTGTTGATGTTGGATTAGATTGAGAGTGCCTTACCAAGCAAAGAAACAAATGAAAAAATAGTTAGAATAATGGATTTCGTTAAAAACAAAATAACCTTAAAGCAAAACTGAAAATTTGGAACCAAGTTACATTAATAATTTCTACTGGAATTGTTTTTCTTCTAGCCATTGAGCTTTCAGAAGCTTGGGAAGAACTTCCAATTTTCTTCTTCTGTTTCTTCTTATTTTGCTCAGCAGGTTGAGTGGATTGAGAAGCTTTTGCATATGGTGGAGCTAACATCGATGCAACAGGAGGGACAACAACTACAAAAAACAAACATTAAACTAGTATACAATATATGGTCAGACCTAAAATTAACTAAACAACTAACTGAGAGTCATTCTTTATCCAATCCCAACGCTGTAGTTAGTGCAACAGATTCAATCCTCAACAAACGGGGCTGCTACAACCCTCATTCCTGCACATTTTATCACTGTCTTTCTTTTAGGGCAGGTCCTCTTATTGTATCCAAGTTGCTTGCATTCTTTTTGAGTTTTTTGGGCCTACCAGGTTGTATTCTCACAAAAGGAGGTTCAACCAAATCATAGTTTGTTTTAATCCATTGATCTTCGTCAGGCATCGAGTATATGATAGGGTTGTAGCTCAACATGTACATATCTTTGCTAAACCAGGGGGCACTGTATACCCGTCAAGTCCCACTTCCGACACCCACATCTTTATTGTTACAGGTTAACTATAAATTGCTGATGTTTATGCTCCCCTTCAAATAGGCCTTGACCAGCATATGTGGGTAGGCAATGGCATGACTTCTCGCCTGCGGCCTCCAGCTTTTCTAAAATCTTGGGGCAAATGACCCCATCATACTTTTCCATGCCCGACCTTTTTAGCTGATAACGTTTTATCGGTTTCTTTCAAATCATCTCAAACATCGTGATGATTGGCTTGTCACGGGCTTTGAGTATGTAAGAATTGAAACATTCGATAAGGTTGTTGACTGAGAGATCCGACTTCACAACCGGATTGAAGTACACCCTCGACCATTATCTTTGGTTGATGCCATTGAGCCACTTCCAAGTTGGTTTTGACAGTTTATTCAATTCATCGATGATTGCAAGAAACTTGTACTCAGTGTACGCAGATGCAGTAGCCCATAACTTATTTTTCAGGGCGAGTCCCCAATGTTTAGCATCTCGAAAGTTGGCACAGAAATACCTAATGCATATCTGATGGTCTGCATTAAGCATTGCATCCTTGAAGCTTGGTATGAGGCCCTACAGGTCGTTCCATAGTCCCAGAGATGACGATATGGCTCCGAACGTTTTCTAAACACTCTAGCTCGTGCATTTCTCTTAGCACGATACACTTGTCCGTCACTAACATCCATCTTCCACTGCCTATTGACTTCTTGAGTTATAGAGTCCATTGGCATGTTAGGTTGCGTCTTGAACTGCTCTATGTACTTATTAATGATAAACCTAGATCCCACCAGCAAGCTCTGTTACTTCCTCGTGCATCGATAGTTACCTTAGAAAGTTTGGATTTGGAATGTTATCTTCCCCTTCATCCACCATGCGTATACTCTGTACTTGCACCGCGGTGCATCCCAGTATACGACAATCACCTTATCTGAACTGTTCTTCTTAAACCTTATGTCCTTGCCCTTTGATATATTTTCTTCTCTTCTCTGAATAATTGGAAGGATGAAAACTTCATCCCGAGCTTCAGAACAAAGGCAGCCAAGTCTGTAACTTGAAACTCAGGGCCACGATATGGCTTAAATAAACTACTTACTTCTTCTGCTACATCACTGACTTCAAGAGAGACCAAAATATCACTTCTTGCGATATCAGAGCCATTACCTGCAACACAAAGATAAAAGGTTAATTGTTAACTTTTGTTAGCAAACAATAAACTAAGAAGTTCTAAACAGAGACATTTTACCTTCACTTATGTATCAGCTTCATTTATAGGAGTCTGGCCTTTCATTGGGTTGCGATACCCATCATCATCACCCTCGTCACCCCTCTCATCATCACCTTTGTCATCATCAATCACTGCCTCATATCCAATATCGGCACCAGATGAGGTATGACCTCTAACTTAATATGGTCTTGCACCAAAATTGTCAACGTGGACTACGTCAATGTAAAAAAGCTCTTCATCAGAGCTAAGGACATCATCCCAAAATGGATCATTCAACCCCAAATGACGTCTCCCTTTCCTCTGACATAGGTTCTACAACCTCCTCATTAATATTAGTGCCTACTCCACTATCATCAAATGATACAACGAACAACACTATAACAAACTCTCCTTCATGACAATTCACCATTTGCAGAACATCATGGTCAGAGGACACAAGGATCGTCCCTTCATTAAGACTTTTCCTTGGCTGCTTGTAGAAAATAAGATCACCAATTTTATAACCAAATGGCTTCACAATAGCCTCCAGCTCGAAGAATGATAAGCAATCTGGATTGTACAGTTCGTCATACATGTCTACATCTCCCCCAACATAGGTACACCCAAACTGCCTACTAAACCTACCTTTGTAATGCATATCGAATAGAAAGAAATCAGGAGGCGTGTCTTAGGTAATAAAGCACCTGCAACTAATATACATCGTGCATTTCAGAATATAAAATGATTTATAAACAAACATGACAATAATAAAAAATATAAATGAAAATAGTCTACCAATATACATATAAATGATTTGGTACCTATAACACATTGGAGTTTATTCCAGTAGCCATAAAAAAATTAAGCACTTTTGAATTCATGTACCATTTTTTTCTATAAAACACAGAACTATACACTAAACTAATGTAACGTGGAACACCAGCCAACAGGCTTGAGTGGGTCGAACCTAAGCATTAAACAAAGTGACCCACAGAACATATTTAGTCTAGTTTATAATGGGAAGAACGTGCACAAATGGACCCAACCACTTTCGAAATATAAAGCTTCATCAAAATAATGTACTTTAAGATCTAGAAAGCTCAAACCATCTACTTTATGGGACCATTTACTCTGACTCGAAAGTAAAATAATGCTAGTCAATAGATTCAACTGTAGAGGACAAAGGAGGAACCACAGTGTTCGAGTGCGAGATTGCAACGAAAATGATCATTGAATCAAAGCAGCCCAAGGGTTCTGCTTCCTTCAAATCCATGCAAATAGTTTTTGAGAGAGTTTAGATAGAGAAAGGTTTTCTAAAGAGAGAAAGTCTCACGAAGAAATTTCCTTACTTCCTCAAATGAGCTTCTGAGCTATTTATAATGCTAGCTTAGAACTCAACTGTACTATGTGTGGATGTTTAGGACTTCAAATCTCGCCGTAGGATCGTCCTGAAAACACTACAATTCATTAAACCCCCTTATATTCTATAATCTAAATTTATGGGCTTCTACAAATTGTGATCATGTCCATTAACATATCACAATGGACCCCTGATAATGAGATTGTTTTTGTGTAAAATCTCTTTTGCTAATAATTATGCTTATTTATCATTCCACCATACTATATTCCACATGAGCTAATATGACCGGAATAATATCACCGATTAAGTCCCTAGCTTATATAATTCTTAATTCTCAGCCTATACCTGTTTGGACTCCCAAAAAGTTGTAAAAACAATTTTCACAAAAAAATCGTGAAAACGCTTTTCACAAAATCTCGCTGCGCAACGTTTTTATTTGAGTCCAACAATATATAGACATAATGAATATATTGCCTCATTAAGAGACTGATGAATGCATATTGAGCAATTATAAAAATTCACTTACTATACATAAGGCTCAACATTATCTAAATATTTGATCTGCGAAGATCATCACCAAATGACTCAGTCAAAGCACAAGCACATACCAAACAAACCTGCATAACTTCTAAGTCTAAGACAACATAAGTTAATTGTGCTGAATACCATTCTCTACATCAGTGATCGTTTCCAAAACGTATTCATATTTGATCTGGTTCAGTGCAATGTACTCTTACATTGCACCTCACTCGTCTGCTTAAGGTCACCACCTCAATGACGGAGTCCATCATTCTATCTTATAGGCACAACGAGTGTAGACCTATTTGTACATTATCATGTATCTCGGTCTAAAACAAAGTGAGTCAACGAGATCCGAAAAATCATATTCCCGCCTCCGATTCATAAATCATTAGCTTACTTTTCTATAATTGCTCAAATAATATCTTATGTATCATGTACCCAAAATAATATACAAGTGATTAATCAACAATAATAATTATCTTATAATTGTCCAAAATGATTGGTTTTAAGTGCATACATCTAACAATCTCCCACTTGCACTTAGAACCAATCAGATATATACTTGACACCCATAGACTCTAAATGCTTCTTCAAACACTTTCTGAGTCAACGGTTTAGTGAACGGGTCTGCGATGTTCTCAGTTGATGCTATTTTAACCATCATTACATCACCCCGATTCACAATGTCGTGTATAAGATGAAATCTTCTTTTTATGTGTTTTGTTCTTTGATGAGCCCTAGGTTCCCCCACCTGTGCTATAACACTATTGTTATCACAATAAATGGTGATAGGGGACTCTATCAAAGGGACAACTTCAAGCTCTTGTATGAATTTTTGTATCCACACAACTTCCTTTGCAGATTCGCTAGCAGCGACATATTCTGCCTTAGTGGTGGAGTCAGCAGTAGTGTTTTGCTTGAAACTTCTCCAACTCATTGCTCTTTTACCCAATGTAAACACAAATCTAGATGTAGATCTTCTATCATCAATATTTGATTAAAAATCTAAATCTGTGTATCCTTGGACAGTCAACATATCCTCTCCACCACACACTAGACAATAGTGTTTGGTTCTTCTCAAGTATTTGAGAATATGCTTGATGTTGTCCAGTGCTCAGGGCCTGGGTCAAATTGATAGATGGGAAGCCCAAATTTGAGTCCAGACCGAGAAGGATTAGGGGCTCAAATCACGAAGCCTGTTTAGTGGCCTAAATGGACTTTAGGCCTGTTAACCCTAAACAAGCCCAGTAAAACCTTGAAACCTTAGGGATAGGCCCAATAGTGTCTACTGAGGCCCAATAAACTCTCACTCATGGATTTTAATAATGATTTGCAATTACTTAATAATTTACATGATTAATTCATTGTTAAGCAAATTAAAAGAAAATGGTTATTAATTCTTATCGAAGGAAGGACAACCAAATAATGCATTCTTATGCTATGTCTTTACATTAAAAGTAAAAAGGGCATATGTGCATTTTATGATCGACTTATGTGAATTGTGAATCTGTTTTGCTTATGATATGTCAATTGCATTTTTAATTCGCTATGTGCATTCCATTGATCGTCTTTTGGTAAACTGTTTATCGAATATGCATATGATAAAGTCATGCTGCATCAACATATCATGGGTATGGGGATACTGTTGATCGAAATGACCAAAATGAAACTCATACCCAGAGGTGGTCCTGAGATCGGGTGACGGTACTGTTCACAGTGGAACAGTGCAAGCCACCACTGAGGGGATAGTGGTTAGTATCCCTAGGTGATAGAACAATTATGCCTAACTGGGTCCTTGCTCGGGGCACAGGCCAGTCCCAGAGGAGAGGAGAGACACACAACCCGGACTCTGGGGTTAAACAGAGCGAAGAATGAGGCACACCTCTGACAGAAAAAGAAAAGAAAGAAAAAAGTGAAAGAACCTGGAAATAGATGCATTCATTCAGCATTGGATCGTTCATAATGTATTTATTGGTTTACTATGAACATTACTCTACGATTGATTATTCTATCATTCTGTTACTTCTGTTTTATATCGCTATATGTCTCGTTTCCCTTTCCCCTCTTACTGAGTCAGTAGGACTCACCCCTTTTATCTGTTTATTATTTTGTATGTACTGCGGCGATCATCGGACTTGATAAATGAAGATATTCATGAGCAAGCAGATTTTGGATTTTGACACATGTGTTAGTCGTCAAGATTTGGATATATGTCATTAATACATTTGAAGTGTATATGGGGGTGCCCTTCTGGACATCGTCCCTCCCCCACTGGCCCCGCCGGTGGAGGGTAAAGGAGAGACAGAGTTTATAGACCTGACCTCCGATACCGAGTTGGAGGATTAGTCAACTTTAGCAGTTGTCACTCTTTTGTTAGTTTTGGACCAGTCAGCTGTTTCACGGACACTTTAGTACGGAAAGTTTTAGTAGCTTTCACTTTTGTATTATTTCCTTTTACTTTTTTTGTAAAAGAGAAAATCCGTGATCATAGTGGAACTATTTATATTCTCAAAAATTTCTCTTAGTCCATTCCTCATCCTATGCCATTTTGATTTTATTTTCTTAAATTTTCATTTATTTTCTTAATCTTTTTCAGTTAATTTCTAATGTCAACTCCTTAAATATGTCATTTTGCCATCGTTAATTTTTTTTTAAGATAGGATTTTTCACTTCTAGAATTATTTGAAATGCCATATTTCTAATTTCAAAATAAATTTTCAAGTAAATATTTTTCGCTAAGCTTTTTTCAAAGCCAATTACCAGGATTTTATTAGATTAATTCGTGCCGTAATCCCCGCTGTGTGTGCATACCATTACTATAGGTGAGCATAGGGGGTCAGTATTGGCACAGGGCATGACACTCCCACTACTCATACACGCTCACTTATCTTCATAAGAAGTATACAGGACAAATTATAAAATCAATAATTGGCCGTGACTATTTTAGCTTTAATCAATCAAATAAAATTCTCAAATACCAACAATGGAAGGCCATGAACTTAATTTTCTTGTAAAATAATCTCATTTAACGCTTATATTATATCTGTAATAAGTTTTTTTTTTTGTCAAACAGGTTCAAATTGGTAAAACCGATCTGGTCAACTGGGGCATGGACTGGGTCGTACCCAATCCATGACCGACATGGGTTCGGGTTGGATCTGGGTCCAACCTGGTTCTAAAACCCATGGGTCACGGGCTGACCCATAACGGTCAAGCCCGCACCCGTTTGGGCGGGACCCATGGCCCTTGAGGGTCACGGGCCTGACCTAATAAGGTCAGCCTGTACCCTCTAAGGGTCAATGGGTCACTGGCTAGCCCCATTGGGCCAGGCCCGTGGCCCATTGTAGCCCTACCCATTAGCCCTTTTTTTTATTAAACAGGCCATGGATTGGGCCTTGGGTCGAGTAGGGCAACTATTGCTCTACCTGTAGCCCAAATAGGTCGACCTAGGTGCCAGCCAACCAATGGCCAGCCACCCCACTGCCTAAGGTGGCCGTGGGAGGCGGCAGGGAGGCTTTTGCCTTAACCAGTGTACCCCCAAAGTGGTACACTATGGTAGCAGCCACCGTTGGCAACTAGGCCACACGGCGCCACTGCTGGGTTTGCCTGGGACCACCAAGCGTGGTCCCCGGCCAGCTGAGCCACCGCCAAAGCTGGTGGCGACCAGATTGGAGAGCAAGAAATTGCTCTCCCTCTCTCCATTCAATTTCACGAACTTGAAGAACATGAAAATAATCTAAAACAAGCCCGATTCATGTTGTTTCTAAACCAAATCACATGCAAGAACAACAAAATCAAACCAACAAACTTAGGCTATGTTTGGCTAATTCTCAAAAAAATTTTAAAAATTTTCCACAATCATTTTTTCATAATTACAAATACTTTTTTACAAACTCCCAGTAACTTTTCACAAATTCGACAACTTTTAACTAACTTTTTATAAACTCCAATAACTTTTAACTAACTTTTCATCAATCCCAAGAGAATCTACTACTAACAACAAAAAAATATCTAATGCAATTACACAAAAAATGTTTTCAAAACCAAACCAAACCAAACATAGCCTTAGATTTCAACTTCTTTCAAAGAAATCTAAACATGCCGATTGTTCATAGACTAAAGTGGAGCAAAAAGAAACTTTTCTCCTCTCCCCTATGTTTCACACAGTTTCCTCTTTCAACAAAGAGATCCATAAAGAAGCATAAGGGCAATCGGCAAAAACAAAAGGCTTGGTGCAAGGGAAACACGCCTCCACGCACAAAAACAAATTAAGAGCAAAGCCATTTTGTTCCCCTTTTTCACAAAGAGAAATGCACGGGCATAAGAGAAAATTTTTCTTTGCCTTCAATTCTCCTCTTTTTCACATGCAAATCTAAAAACAAGTTATATATGGTACAAAAACTCTTTCCAACCAACAGATTCGCAATAAAACTCAACAGATCGTAAAGAACACGTGCGTGAGTTAGAGAGAGAAACACTAATCTTGAGCTGTGAGATTTCACAGATCTAAGCTCCGATACCACTTGTTAGAGCACAAGATTGCAACGAAAATAATCGTTGAATCATAACAGCCCAAACGTTCTGCCTCCTTCAGATCCACGCACATAGTTTTTTAGAGAGTTTAGAGAGAGAAAGGTTTTCTAGAGAGAAAGTCTCACAAAGAAATTCTCGTACTTCTTAAATAGCTTTTGAGCAATTTATAATGGCTGGCTCAGAAGTCAACTGTTCTTGTGTGTGAGATTTATAGAGACTTCAAATCTCGGCCGTATATCGTCATGAAAAACTCTTTTTCATTAAACTCCTTATATTTCTGTAATCAAATTTATGGGCCTCTACAAATTATGATCATGTCTATTAACATATCACAATTGACCCCTGAGATAATGAGATTGTTTTTGTGAAATCTCTTTTTGCTAACAATTATATGCTTATTTATTCTTCCACCATGCTATATTCCACATGAGATAATAGGACTGAAAAATATCACCGATTAAGTCCCTAGCTCATATAGTTCTTAATTCTTGTCTGTACCCAGTTGGACTCCCAAAAAGTTATAAAAACAATTTTCACAAAAAAAATCGTGAAAAAACTTTTCACAAAATCTTCTACGCAGCGTTTTTATTTGAGTCCAACAATATACAGACATAATGAATATACTGCCTCATATAAGAGACTAGTGGATTCCATATTGAGTAATTATATAAATTTTACTTACTATGCACAAGGCCCAACATTTATTTGAAATATTTGATCTGCGAAGATCATCACCAAATGATCAGTCAAAGCACAAGCACACAACTAAGCAAATCTGCATAACTCTCTCAGGTCTAAGGACAACATAAGCTAATTGTGTTGAATATCATTCTATACATTAGTGATTGTTTCCAGAAGGTATTCATATTTGATTCGGTTCAGTGCATGTACTCTTACATTCCATCCACTTGTCTGCTTAAGGTCACCACCCCAATGGCGAAGTCCATCATTCTATCTTATGGAGACATAACGAGTGTAGACCTATTTGTTTATTATCATGTATCTCAGTCTAGAACAAAATGAGTCAACAAGGATCCGAAAAGTCATACTCTCCACCTCCAATTCATCAATCATTGCCCCTATTTTTCTACAATATTACTCAACAATATAACATCTTATGTCATTATAAGTACCCAAAATAATATATAAGTGATTAATCAGCAATAAGAATTATCTCATAATTATCCAAAATGATTGATTTTGAGAGCATACATCGAACACACGTTACCCAATTGGTTTTTAAAATTTAGGGAAAATTACACCAACTTCACTGGGTTTTAGCCCTATATCAAAAGCCTCACTGGTTTTTAAAAAAATCTCAAAGCCCTTTGGATTTTTTATTTTGGTAAGAAAACTAACTCAAGCCAATGCTATTATTGGATATAATGGAGCGTAATCCACTTAAGTTAAATGTCAGGGCTAAAACCAATCGCTGTCTACCACGTGTTTAAAATTCCTTGCCTGCTCCATTGGGTTTCCCATCTGCCACGACGCACGCCACGTCGGAGTTAGTTTTTGTATCGCATGGCATACGACATGGCAGACAAGAGACCGAATAGAGCAAACAAGAAATTTTAAACACGTGACAGCCAGCATTGGTTTTACCTTGGCATTTAACTTAAGTGGACTAGGCTCTATTATCCTTAGTAATGGAATTGGCTTAAGTTAGTTTTCATATCAAAATGAAAAACCCAGTGGGCTTTGAGATTTTTTTTAAAACCCAATAAGCTTTTGATATTGAGCTAAAACGTAGTGTGCTCTATGTAATTTTCCCTTTAAAATTCAATAGAGACAACACAAACAATTACATTCTCTTCACTTTATGCATGCAATCCACTTAAGATTACACCCAAAATCCATAAGCAATTAACATTCATCAAAATCATTGAAAGCCCTAAACTAACATACAAGCGTCGAAACCCTAAAATAGTAGCGAAGAACATGCATTAATCAAGATCTGATGGCCATGCCTGTACCAGATTCGAGATCTCTTGACAAGCTTGCAACTGGAATCAACTGGTAACTATGGAATACAACAGAGGCCACTGGTATTGTCTAAGAGAAGCAATTTCGAACACTTCAGATATGTTTGTCGGAAAAAATGTTCAATGTCTAGATGCGCATTAAACAAAAGGAAAAACAGGAAATAGGAAATTTAAGTTGTCACGTGGACAACATGTTCTTGGTTTGCTGTGAGAAGTAACAACAAATTGAGGTCCATGGTGGAATTAACGTAAACTTAAACTTTGGGATACTAATCTAACAAAATCAATAAAAGTGGGTGCAACTTAAAAATAACCCCAAAGTTCAGGGGTGCAAAGTCAATTTTTCCTAAGAAAATACCAAGATATTCAAAGATCAATAGCTAGCAATCGGCTTATGCATGCAATCTTCAAGACTAGATTTCCACTAAAACCCCAAAATTTGGTTAAAACCAAGGCATGCAAGCAAGTTACCAACAAAATAACATATCATTCAAGGTTAAGGTCCATACATGTCGTTTAAACCAAAGGAACCCAACATTGAAACAAAATGACAACCCTTACCTTGGAAAAATTCCTTGCTTGCACTCCATTGCGATAAAAGAAATTAAGAAAATTAACTAACTACTCTAATCATAAAGGGACAATGAATCTAAGGAGATAAATGCTTGAAACTTACCAAAACAAAGCCTTAAGCCTTAAAGCCTTCACTCCCTTTCTTTTCTCCTTCTAGCTAATCACTTTTTTTTCTCTCTCTCTCAATGATCTATTGATGGCTGGGAAAAATAAATCTCTACTGGTCTCTCACTTAAATAGGCTTAATGGGCCATAGTTAATTCTAGGGTTAACTCTACAACGATCATTTAAACTGTAGCTGTCTACTAGAACCTAATCTTGTAAACTATAGCTATCTATGAGAAGCTAACGACGGGACTTGGTAATTTGGGTTCGCAAGGGCAATTTTTGCCAAGTGTCAACCCTCACCATTAATCCTTAATCATGACCTGCTCTCTTTTTTTTAAAAAAGATCGATCATCTCAAACCTTATGCTTTAAAACCTTGGGCTTCATTTTTAAACCTTATTTCTAGGCCCCAAATGATTCCAGCCTAAAACCCACAATGATTGACTCACAAAACCTAAAATAACCAATATCTAGCCCTTTAACTAACCTCAAGGGCCCAATCACCCATTTTCCAAAATTCTTTCTTTTAGCACTATAATCAAATAAGGTCATTTAACAAACTAATCAACATAACAATATAATTGTTATGAAATTAATAACAAACAAAATAAAACAATATTAGTAGAATCTATTCTAGAGGAGGGATATTTATATGGAATCATATTTAGGATATCTAAATTGTAAGAATAATGCAACCAAAGAGTAATAGTGAAAAACTCGTAACAAATAATTTGATTACGCCCTGTAATTTCATAATTTATTAGGAAATTTTCAGTTTTAGGGTAATAAATAGGAGAGGTGTTACAGGGCGTCTACTTGCCTTTTTAGACCAGTTTGCCCGCAGTTGAAACAAGCACTAAAATTATTGGTATGACTGGATTGATTTCCAATACGATAAGGATTGACTTTGCAGGAGTTTTGGGATTTCCACATGGATTAGAACCAGCACCTCAACTACGTGAAGAATCACTTTTTTAATAAAATCTTCTAACCTCCATGAATTTCTTGGCACCGCTTAGAGCAAGTTTAGCCTCCACCTTCAAGGCTGATATACATTATTGAGCCTCCATATTCGATGCATCTCAACTTCATCATGAATTGCTCTTCGATTTCTTGAACATCATTGTGAGCCATGAGTTTGTTAAACTCGTCAGTGTAGTCAATTACACTTTTTGAATCTTGACGAAGATTGTTGAATTGAGAAAAAGCCATCTGAGCAAAATCCACTGGAAGGAACTTCTCGTTGAGTCTAGTCTTCATTTTCTCCCAAGAAGAAATCCTAGGCTTCCTTTTTCGAAGTTTCATCTCTTGAGTTTTGTACCACTATGCCGAAGCATAAACACGAAGCCTTGTAGCCACAAGCTTCACACGTTGATTTTCTAGCGTCTTCTTGTAGTCAAAGAATTTATCTATGGCTAAGCGACTCAAGAAAATCTTCGAGTTGAAGGCGACAATGGAACTCCAGTAAGCTGATCCGCAAAGTTTCAAAATCACTATTTAACATCCTTGGCAACGACTCATGTTGGTTGCCAAAAGGATTCACATCGGACTCGTCACTAGAAGACCCATGACTTGAAACACCACGCTCATGACGAGCCTTTTAGAGTTCAAGATGCAAAGTAAATTGTTCAACTTGTTTTCGAAGTGCTTGAAGTTCTTCATCTCTTTCACCTTTCTCATCACCCATCCGATTACCTCGTCTTCCTCTACCTCCTCGTGCCGCCATGAGAAAGTGATTGAAGAAAACCCAAGAGTGTAATTACAAGCTCTGATACTAAATGATGAGGGAAGGAAAAAGATAGACAAAGAGAGAATTTAAGAACACAAACTCACAACAAGAAAAGGAGGATAAAAGAAAGCAAAACTCAACCAAATTATAATTTCAAAGAGTGAATGTATTTTTAGGATTGCATCCTTCAACATTACCCACCACATATTTATACTGCTTCTAACATTAATTGTGCTACATACTTCAAAGAGCCACATTAATTACCTCACATCTTTCCAAGAGTCATTCTACAACTTTCCAAGAGTCAAGGCATAACTTACTAGTCAAAACTCAACTTTCTATGCATTCGTTGGCACATTTATTGGCACTACATCAGGTGTCAAGATTGGGATATTGTTTGCAAAACCAAAATTTTGGAATCCATAAAATAAACTTTCTCCCCTATCAAATCATCTATTTCCATAACAATAAATATAAAAAATTTCACTCAAACCATTTCTCTCTTCACTTTTTCACCAACTCTCATAACCCTAAGGAATTACAAGATGAAAACTCTCTCTGAGTAAATTTTACAATGATATCTCTAGCTCTTTAGCTCACACAAATAACAAGGCTTGAATATGAAGGTTTTGTGTGTAAGATTTTAATAATGCGGGCAAATTTGATTTCTAGGCTTTGTAGAAGTTTTAGAATGATAATAGAAGGTTTCTCCAACATTAAAATATCTAGAAAAATGTTCTTTTTAAATATCCCTTTCAAAATAGCCGTTATTTGAATTTTCAAAAATCTTCTGGTTACTACTGGTCGATTGAGAAACATATCAACGGATCCAATATATGTAGAAGTTGAAACTATAAAGGATTTTTGAATTTTAAATTTTAAAAATATTTCAAACGTTATTCTACCGTTTGCAACCGATAGTGAATTTGGTAAAAACAGAACATTGAAATTTTAGGGTTTAAAATGGTTGGATCCGATAAGTTCAACGGGATGCAATATTTTCACTTACCGGTTGCAACTAGTAGTGAATTCGATAAAAATTGAAAACAAAAATATTTTCGGGAAAGCTACACTTTTTACTCATAAACTACCATATCTTTTGCATTTTGCCCCGTAAACTGCTACTTTTGAGACATTTCAGTCACAAACTATCCACCCTAACAAATTGCACCTTTCGTCTATAATTTCCCTCAATTTGGACAGAAAATTGACCGACGTGCATCTCACATGACTTTTTTAATATGAACTGCCGATTTTACCCTTTAATTGATTTATAAATTTATTTTATTGCCCCTACACTACAGAAAAAAAAGGTCTATAGCGACGGTCAGAAACTATTGCTATAGGCCAAAAAAATGCTGCTCTAGGTTTTAGCAGCTCGACCGCCGCTATATGTCCGTCAGGATAGGTTTTAGCGGCGATTTTTACAATTGCTGGTGAAAATCTTGACCACGGCCGCCGCTAAAAATCCGAAGCGCTTTTTTGAATTTTTAGCAGCGTTTCCATAAAAAGCTGCTATAGGTCTTTAGCAGCGTTTTAGAAAATGCTGCTATAGACCCAACATTTTTTAAAAAAAAATTTAGCAGCGTTTTACAAAACGCCGCTATAGACCTAGCACTCTTTCTTTTTCTTTCTTTCTTTCTTTCTTTTTTAAGAAAAGGGTTGCAACAACTATATTTATAAAAATACCTGCATTTTTAATTTGTAATACAAATTTATTTTAATAACTATAATTCATTGATGTAAAACCTAAGGACAAGGATAATAAAGCAAATATAATTCATCATTGATTAAATAACCAAATCTTACAACACAAGAGTCTATATAAGTTTATAACATAAAATAAAAATAACTTTAATCCTAGCATTAGCAAAAGCAGCTTCAGTACACCATCAGCACCAACATCATCTTCACCAAGTAGTAACAATGGAAATAACGCAATCAATGCGCTACAAAGCCACACCATCAGGTGAAAGAACCACCAGTCCCTGTGATCACTTATAGGCAGCTTCCTCTAGAAAACCTAGTATTGAAATGGAAAAAAAAATAATAATAATTAAGAGGAAACACCTTTGGAAATAATACATGATAAACTTAGTAAAAGGAGATGTCATAAATAGGCACATCATTCCAAATGAACACCGAAAGCTTAATGAAAAGATATCATTGCTAAACCAATCATTGCATTTATTTCCAAAGTGCTTGTGAATTACATTAAAATATTTTCCATGTACGTGCCACAATGCACTCCAAAATAGATTCATTACCCATTAAGTAATCCAGCGAGTGACAATTTGAAGACCCACACTGTGACTGATCTCTAGCATCCACTACAACAGCCTCCTCCTGGCTTCCTTCTTCTCCATTATGTTACTCTGCATTCTGTTCTTCGTTGTACTGTAACCAGTAACAAAAATGTGAGTACACTAGAACAAGTTTCAAAGAAAATTCAAAGAACCAGCAACAAGAGAATTCCATTGGTTCAGAGGATCAAGAAAAATCCTAGAAATAAATTGATACAGATATGACTAGAACATGAAACACCAAATCATGTGTAAACAGCTACCCATAAAAGATAATGGTCTTGTTTGTTAAAACAAATCAAAGACATTGTGCATAAGTATTATGGAATCTATCTGTAGGCTATACCTTGTGATGTGCATCTCCATTTTCAAGGGGTTCTTCATCATCCACTTGCATGGTTCTGAAAGCCTCCACGAGTGTGTGATGTGATCTATTAGCATGGTTTGCGTATTCCTGTGCAGGAGCGTAAGCACCCCTAGAAAGCAATAAAAAATGCAGTTAAATAAATATTTAACTATTTAGTTAACCCGTAAGGATAAAAGCTTGATAAGAATCTCAAGGAAAACATCATCCAGCAAAATGCTAGTAAAAATGTTAAAATTAACAAATACCTCTATGTTCTTCTCCAACTTGGTTAGTGTCTCAGTTGTGTAATAAAGTTTGACATTATTTGTAGGTTAATCCAAAAGTTGCTGAATCTTTAGCTGATCCTGAGGAGTATCCTAATTTGTTTAAGGATTGGCAAGTTGCTCTTTCTGTTAAATCCAGAGTTGCAGAGATGAGGTATTTGTAATTTTAACATTTACTAGCATTTTGCTGGATGATGTTTTCCTTGAGATTCTTATCAAGCTTTTATCCTTACGGGTTAACTAAATAGTTAAATATTTATTTAACTGCATTTTTTATTGCTTTCTAGGGGTGCTTACGCTCCTGCACAGGAATACGCAAACCATGCTAATAGATCACATCACACACTCGTGGAGGCTTTCAGAACCATGCAAGTGGATGATGAAGAACCCCTTGAAAATGGAGATGCACATCACAAGGTATAGCCTACAGATAGATTCCATAATACTTATGCACAATGTCTTTGATTTGTTTTAACAAACAAGACCATTATCTTTTATGGGTAGCTGTTTACACATGATTTGGTGTTTCATGTTCTAGTCATATCTGTATCAATTTATTTCTAGGATTTTTCTTGATCCTCTGAACCAATGGAATTCTCTTGTTGCTGGTTCTTTGAATTTTCTTTGAAACTTGTTCTAGTGTACTCACATTTTTGTTACTGGTTACAGTACAACGAAGAACAGAATGCAGAGTAACATAATGGAGAAGAAGGAAGCCAGGAGGAGGCTGTTGTAGTGGATGCTAGAGATCAGTCACAGTGTGGGTCTTCAAATTGTCACTCGCTGGATTACTTAATGGGTAATGAATCTATTTTGGAGTGCATTGTGGCACGTACATGGAAAATATTTTAATGTAATTCACAAGCACTTTGGAAATAAATGCAATGATTGGTTTAGCAATGATATCTTTTCATTAAGCTTTCGGTGTTCATTTGGAATGATGTGCCTATTTATGACATCTCCTTTTACTAAGTTTATCATGTATTATTTCCAAAGGTGTTTCCTCTTAATTATTATTATTTTTTTTTCCATTTCAATACTAGGTTTTCTAGAGGAAGCTGCCTATAAGTGATCACAGGGACTGGTGGTTCTTTCACCTGATGGTGTGGCTTTTGTAGCGCATTGATTGCGTTATTTCCATTGTTACTACTTGGTGAAGATGATGTTGGTGCTGATGGTGTACTGAAGCTGCTTTTGCTAATGCTAGGATTAAAGTTATTTTTATTTTATGTTATAAACTTATATAGACTCTTGTGTTGTAAGATTTGGTTATTTAATCAATGATGAATTATATTTGCTTTATTATCCTTGTCCTTAGGTTTTTACATCAATGAATTATAGTTATTAAAATAAATTTGTATTACAAATTAAAAATGCAGGTATTTTTATAAATATAGTTGTTGCAACCCTTTTCTTAAAAAAGAAAGAAAGAAAGAAAGAAAGAAAGAGTGCTAGGTCTATAGCGGCGTTTTGTAAAACGCTGCTAAATTTTTTTTTTAAAAATGTTGGGTCTATAGCAGCATTTTCTAAAACGCTGCTAAAGACCTATAGCATTTTATGGAAACGCTGCTAAAAATTCAAAAAAGCGCTTCGGATTTTTAGCGGCGGCCGTGGTCAAGATTTTCACCAGCAATTGTAAAAATCGCCGCTAAAACCTATCCTGACGGACATATAGCGGCGGTCGAGCTGCTAAAACCTAGAGCAGCATTTTTTTGGCCTATAGCAATAGTTTCTGACCGTCGCTATAGACCTTTTTTTTCTGTAGTGTAGGGGCAATAAAATAAATTTATAAATCAATTAAAGGGTAAAATCGGCAGTTCATATTAAAAAAGTCATGTGAGATGCACGTCGGTCAATTTTCTGTCCAAATTGAGGGAAATTATAGACGAAAGGTGCAATTTGTTAGGGTGGATAGTTTGTGACTGAAATGTCTCAAAAGTAGCAGTTTACGGGGCAAAATGCAAAAGATATGGTAGTTTATGAGTAAAAAGTGTAGCTTTCCCGAAAATATTTTTGTTTTCAATTTTTATCGAATTCACTACTAGTTGCAACCGGTAAGTGAAAATATTGCATCCCGTTGAACTTATCGGATCCAACCATTTTAAACCCTAAAATTTCAATGTTCTGTTTTTACCAAATTCACTATCGGTTGCAAACGGTAGAATAACGTTTTGAAATATTTTTAAAATTTAAAATTCAAAAATCCTTTATAGTTTCAACTTCTACATATATTGGATCCGTTGATATGTTTCTCAATCGACCAGTAGTAACCAGAAGATTTTTGAAAATTCAAATAACGGCTATTTTGAAAGGGATATTTAAAAAGAACATTTTTCTAGATATTTTAATGTTGGAGAAACCTTCTATTATCATTCTAAAACTTCTACAAAGCCTAGAAATCAAATTTGCCCGCATTATTAAAATCTTACACACAAAACCTTCATATTCAAGCCTTGTTATTTGTGTGAGCTAAAGAGCTAGAGATATCATTGTAAAATTTACTCAGAGAGAGTTTTCATCTTGTAATTCCTTAGGGTTATGAGAGTTGGTGAAAAAGTGAAGAGAGAAATGGTTTGAGTGAAATTTTTTATATTTATTGTTATGGAAATAGATGATTTGATAGGGGAGAAAGTTTATTTTATGGATTCCAAAATTTTGGTTTTGCAAACAATATCCCAATCTTGACACCTGATGTAGTGCCAATAAATGTGCCAACGAATGCATAGAAAGTTGAGTTTTGACTAGTAAGTTATGCCTTGACTCTTGGAAAGTTGTAGAATGACTCTTGGAAAGATGTGAGGTAATTAATGTGGCTCTTTGAAGTATGTAGCACAATTAATGTTAGAAGCAGTATAAATATGTGGTGGGTAATGTTGAAGGATGCAATCCTAAAAATACATTCACTCTTTGAAATTATAATTTGGTTGAGTTTTGCTTTCTTTTATCCTCCTTTTCTTGTTGTGAGTTTGTGTTCTTAAATTCTCTCTTTGTCTATCTTTTTCCTTCCCTCATCATTTAGTATCAGAGCTTGTAATTACACTCTTGGGTTTTCTTCAATCACTTTCTCATGGCGGCACGAGGAGGTAGAGGAAGACGAGGTAATCGGATGGGTGATGAGAAAGGTGAAAGAGATGAAGAACTTCAAGCACTTCGAAAACAAGTTGAACAATTTACTTTGCATCTTGAACTCTAAAAGGCTCGTCATGAGCGTGGTGTTTCAAGTCATGGGTCTTCTAGTGACGAGTCCGATGTGAATCCTTTTGGCAACCAACATGAGTCGTTGCCAAGGATGTTAAATAGTGATTTTGAAACTTTGCGGATCAGCTTACTGGAGTTCCATTGTCGCCTTCAACTCGAAGATTTTCTTGAGTCGCTTAGCCATAGATAAATTCTTTGACTACAAGAAGACGCTAGAAAATCAACGTGTGAAGCTTGTGGCTACAAGGCTTCGTGTTTATGCTTCGGCATAGTGGTACAAAACTCAAGAGATGAAACTTCGAAAAAGGAAGCCTAGGATTTCTTCTTGGGAGAAAATGAAGACTAGACTCAACGAGAAGTTCCTTCCAGTGGATTTTGCTCAGATGGCTTTTTCTCAATTCAACAATCTTCGTCAAGATTCAAAAAGTGTAATTGACTACACTGACGAGTTTAACAAACTCATGGCTCACAATGATGTTCAAGAAATCGAAGAGCAATTCATGATGAAGTTGAGATGCATCGAATATGGAGGCTCAATAATGTATATCAGCCTTGAAGGTGGAGGCTAAACTTGCTCTAAGCGGTGCCAAGAAATTCATGGAGGTTAGAAGATTTTATTAAAAAAGTGATTCTTCACGTAGTTGAGGTGCTGGTTCTAATCCATGTGGAAATCCCAAAACTCCTGCAAAGTCAATCCTTATCGTATTGGAAATCAATCCAGTCATACCAATAATTTTAGTGCTTGTTTCAACTGCGGGCAAACTGGTCTAAAAAGGCAAGTAGACGCCCTGTAACACCTCTCCTATTTATTACCCTAAAACTGAAAATTTCCTAATAAATTATGAAATTACAGGGCGTAATCAAATTATTTGTTACGAGTTTTTCACTATTACTCTTTGGTTGCATTATTCTTACAATTTAGATATCCTAAATATGATTCCATATAAATATCCCTCCTCTAGAATAGATTCTACTAATATTGTTTTATTTTGTTTGTTATTAATTTCATAACAATTATATTGTTATGTTGATTAGTTTGTTAAATGACCTTATTTGATTATAGTGCTAAAAGAAAGAATTTTGGAAAATGGGTGATTGGGCCCTTGAGGTTAGTTAAAGGGCTAGATATTGGTTATTTTAGGTTTTGTGAGTCAATCATTGTGGGTTTTAGGCTGGAATCATTTGGGGCCTAGAAATAAGGTTTAAAAATGAAGCCCAAGGTTTTAAAGCATAAGGTTTGAGATGATCGATCTTTTTTAAAAAAAAGAGAGCAGGTCATGATTAAGGATTAATGGTGAGGGTTGACACTTGGCAAAAATTGCCCTTGCGAACCCAAATTACCAAGTCCCGTCGTTAGCTTCTCATAGATAGCTATAGTTTACAAGATTAGGTTCTAGTAGACAGCTACAGTTTAAATGATCGTTGTAGAGTTAACCCTAGAATTAACTATGGCCCATTAAGCCTATTTAAGTGAGAGACCAGTAGAGATTTATTTTTCCCAGCCATCAATAGATCATTGAGAGAGAGAGAAAAAAAAGTGATTAGCTAGAAGGAGAAAAGAAAGGGAGTGAAGGCTTTAAGGCTTAAGGCTTTGTTTTGGTAAGTTTCAAGCATTTATCTCCTTAGATTCATTGTCCCTTTATGATTAGAGTAGTTAGTTAATTTTCTTAATTTCTTTTATCGCAATGGAGTGCAAGCAAGGAATTTTTCCAAGGTAAGGGTTGTCATTTTGTTTCAATGTTGGGTTCCTTTGGTTTAAACGACATGTATGGACCTTAACCTTGAATGATATGTTATTTTGTTGGTAACTTGCTTGCATGCCTTGGTTTTAACCAAATTTTGGGGTTTTAGTGGAAATCTAGTCTTGAAGATTGCATGCATAAGCCGATTGCTAGCTATTGATCTTTGAATATCTTGGTATTTTCTTAGGAAAAATTGACTTTGCACCCCTGAACTTTGGGGTTATTTTTAAGTTGCACCCACTTTTATTGATTTTGTTAGATTAGTATCCCAAAGTTTAAGTTTACGTTAATTCCACCATGGACCTCAATTTGTTGTTACTTCTCACAGCAAACCAAGAACATGTTGTCCACGTGACAACTTAAATTTCCTATTTCCTGTTTTTCCTTTTGTTTAATGCGCATCTAGACATTGAACATTTTTTCCGACAAACATATCTGAAGTGTTCGAAATTGCTTCTCTTAGACAATACCAGTGGCCTCTGTTGTATTCCATAGTTACCAGTTGATTCCAGTTGCAAGCTTGTCAAGAGATCTCGAATCTGGTACAGGCATGGCCATCAGATCTTGATTAATGCATGTTCTTCGCTACTATTTTAGGGTTTCGACGCTTGTATGTTAGTTTAGGGCTTTCAATGATTTTGATGAATGTTAATTGCTTATGGATTTTGGGTGTAATCTTAAGTGGATTGCATGCATAAAGTGAAGAGAATGTAATTGTTTGTGTTGTCTCTATTGAATTTTAAAGGGAAAATTACATAGAGCACACTACGTTTTAGCTCAATATCAAAAGCCTTATTGGGTTTTAAAAAAAATCTCAAAGCCCACTGGGTTTCTCATTTTGATATGAAAACTAACTTAAGCCAATTCCATTACTAAGGATAATAGAGCCTAGTCCACTTAAGTTAAATGCCAAGGTTAAAACCAATTGCTGGCTGTCACGTGTTTAAAATTTCTTGTTTGCTCATTCGGTCTCTTGTCTGTCATGTCGTATGCCATGCGATACAAAAACTAACTCCGACGTGGCGTGCGTCGTGGCAGATGGGAAACCCAATGGAGCAGGCAAGGAATTTTAAACACGTGGTAGACAGCGATTGGTTTTAGCCCTGACATTTAACTTAAGTGGATTACGCTCCATTATATCCAATAATAGCATTGGCTTGAGTTAGTTTTCTTACCAAAATAAAAAATCCAAAGGGCTTTGAGATTTTTTTAAAAACCTAGTGAGGCTTTTGATATAGGGCTAAAACCCAGTGAGGCCAGTGTAATTTTTCCAATTTTAAAACCAATTGGGTAACGTGTGTTCGATGTATGCTCTCAAAATCAATCATTTTGGATAATTATGAGATAATTCTTATTGCTGATTAATCACTTATATATTATTTTGGGTACTTATAATGACATAAGATGTTATATTGTTGAGTAATATTGTAGAAAAATAGGGGCAATGATTGATGAATTGGAGGTGGAGAGTATGACTTTTCGGATCCTTGTTGACTCATTTTGTTCTAGACTGAGATACATGATAATAAACAAATAGGTCTACACTCGTTATGTCTCCATAAGATAGAATGATGGACTTCGCCATTGGGGTGGTGACCTTAAGCAGACAAGTGGATGGAATGTAAGAGTACATGCACTGAACCGAATCAAATATGAATACCTTCTGGAAACAATCACTAATGTATAGAATGTATTCAACACAATTAGCTTATGTTGTCCTTAGACCTGAGAGAGTTATGCAGATTTGCTTGTTATGTGCTTGTGCTTTGACTGAGTCATTTGGTGATGATCTTCGCAGATCAAATATTTCAAATAATGTTGGGCCTTGTGCATAGTAAGTAAATTTATATAATTACTCAATATGGAATCCACTAGTCTCTTTATGAGGCAGTATATTCATTATGTCTGTATATTGTTGGACTCAAATAAAAACGCTGCGTAGAAGATTTTGTGAAAAGTTTTTTCACGATTTTTTTTGTGAAAATTGTTTTTATAACTTTTTGGGAGTCCAACTGGGTACAGACAAGAATTAAGAACTATATGAGCTAGGGACTTAATCGGTGATATTTTTCAGTCCTATTATCTCATGTGGAATATAGCATGGTGGAAGAATAAATAAGCATATAATTGTTAGCAAAAGAGATTTCACAAAAACAATCTCATCATCTCGAAGGGTAAATTGTGATATATTAATAGACATGATCACAATTTGTAGAGGCCATAAATTTGGATTACAGAATATAAGGAGTTTAATGAAAAAGAGTTTTTTATGACGATATTACGGCCGAGATTTGAAGTCTCTATAAATCTCACACACAAGAACAGTTGACTTCTGAGCCAGCCATTATAAAAGCTCAAAAGCTATTTAAGAAGTACGAGAATTTCTTTGTGAGACTTTCTCTCTAGAAAACCTTTCTCTCTCTAAACTCTCTAAAAAACTATGTGCGTGGATCTGAAGGAGGCAGAACGTTTGGGCTGTTATGATTCAACGATTATTTTCGTTGCAATCTTGTGCTCTAACAAGTGGTATCGGAGCTTAGATCTGTGAAATCTCACAGCTCAAGATTAGTGTTTCTCTCTCTAACTCACGCACGTGTTCTTTACGATCTGTTGAGTTTTATTGCGAATCTGTTGGTTGGAAAGAGTTTTTGTACCATATATAACTTGTTTTTAGATTTGCATGTGAAAAAGAGGAGAATTGAAGGCAAAGAAAAATTTTCTCTTATGCCCGTGCATTTCTCTTTGTGAAAAAGGGGAACAAAATGGCTTTGCTCTTAATTTGTTTTTGTGCGTGGAGGCGTGTTTCCCTTGCACCAAGCCTTTTGTTTTTGCCGATTGCCCTTATGCTTCTTTATGGATCTCTTTGTTGAAAGAGGAAACTGTGTGAAACATAGGGGAGAGGAGAAAAGTTTCTTTTTGCTCCACTTTAGTCTATGAACAATCGGCATGTTTAGATTTCTTTGAAAGAAGTTGAAATCTAAGGCTATGTTTGGTTTGGTTTGGTTTTGAAAACATTTTTTGTGTAATGCATTAAGATATTTTTTTGTTGTTGGAGGTAGTATAGATTCTCTTGGGATTGATGAAAAGTTAGTTAAAAGTTATTGGAGTTTATAAAAAGTTAGTTAAAAGTTGTCGGAATTTGTGAAAAGTTACTGGAGTTTGTAAAAAAGTATTGTAATTATGAAAAAATGATTGTGGAAAAATTTTTAAAATTTTTTTGAGAATTAGCCAAACATAGCCTAAGTTTGTTGGTTTGATTTTGTTGTTCTTGCATGTGATTTGGTTTAGAAACAACATGAATCGGGCTTGTTTTAGATTATTTTCATGTTCTTCAAGTTCGTGAAATTGAATGGAGAGAGGGAGAGCAATTTCTTGCTCTCCAATCTGGTCGCCACCAGCTTTGGCGGTGGCTCAGCTGGCCGGGGACCACGCTTGGTGGTCCCAGGCAAACCCAGCAGTGGCGCCGTGTGGCCTAGTTGCCAACGGTGGCTGCTACCATAGTGTACCACTTTGGGGGTACACTGGTTAAGGCAAAAGCCTCCCTGCCGCCTCCCACGGCCACCTTAGGCAGTGGGGTGGCTGGCCATTGGTTGGCTGGCACCTAGGTCGACCTATTTGGGCTACAGGTAGAGCAATAGTTGCCCTACTCGACCCAAGGCCCAATCCATGGCCTGTTTAATAAAAAAAAGGGCTAATGGGTAGGGCTACAATGGGCCACGGGCCTGGCCCAATGGGGCTAGCCAGTGACCCATTGACCCTTAGAGGGTACAGGCTGACCTTATTAGGTCAGGCCCGTGACCCTCAAGGGCCATGGGTCCCGCCCAAACGGGTGCGGGCTTGACCGTTATGGGTCAGCCCGTGACCCATGGGTTTTAGAACCAGGTTGGACCCAGATCCAACCCGAACCCATGTCGGTCATGGATTGGGTACGACCCAGTCCATGCCCCAGTTGACCAGATCGGTTTTACCAATTTGAACCTGTTTGACAAAAAAAAAAACTTATTACAGATATAATATAAGCGTTAAATGAGATTATTTTACAAGAAAATTGAGTTCCATGGCCTTCCATTGTTGGTATTTGAGAATTTTATTTGATTGATTAAAGCTAAAATAGTCACGGCCAATTATTGATTTTATAATTTGTCCTGTATACTTCTTATGAAGATAAGTGAGCGTGTATGAGTAGTGGGAGTGTCATGCCCTGTGCCAATACTGACCCCCTATGCTCACCTATAGTAATGGTATGCACACAAGCGGGGATTACGGCACGAATTAATCTAATAAAATCCTGGTAATTGGCTTTGAAAAAGCTTAGCGAAAAATATTTACTTGAAAATTTATTTTGAAATTAGAAATATGGCATTTCAAATAATTCTAGAAGTGAAAAATCCTATCTTAAAAAAAAATTAACGATGGCAAAATGACATATTTAAGGAGTTGACATTAGAAATTAACTGAAAAAGATTAAGAAAATAAATGAAAATTTAAGAAAATAAAATCAAAATGGCATAGGATGAGGAATGGACTAAGAGAAATTTTTGAGAATATAAATAGTTCCACTATGATCACGGATTTTCTCTTTTACAAAAAAAGTAAAAGGAAATAATACAAAAGTGAAAGCTACTAAAACTTTCCGTACTAAAGTGTCCGTGAAACAGCTGACTGGTCCAAAACTAACAAAAGAGTGACAACTGCTAAAGTTGACTAATCCTCCAACTCGGTATCGGAGGTCAGGTCTATAAACTCTGTCTCTCCTTTACCCTCCACCGGCGGGGCCAGTGGGGGAGGGACGATGTCCAGAAGGGCACCCCCATATACACTTCAAATGTATTAATGACATATATCCAAATCTTGACGACTAACACATGTGTCAAAATCCAAAATCTGCTTGCTCATGAATATCTTCATTTATCAAGTCCGATGATCGCCGCAGTACATACAAAATAATAAACAGATAAAAGGGGTGAGTCCTACTGACTCAGTAAGAGGGGAAAGGGAAACGAGACATATAGCGATATAAAACAGAAGTAACAGAATGATAGAATAATCAATCGTAGAGTAATGTTCATAGTAAACCAATAAATACATTATGAACGATCCAATGCTGAATGAATGCATCTATTTCCAGGTTCTTTCACTTTCTTTCTTTCTTTCTTTTTTTCTGTCAGTAGAGGTGTCCTTTCTTCGCTCTGTTTAACCCCAGAGTCCGGGTTGTGTGTCTCTCCTCTCCTCTGGGACTGGCCTGTGCCCCGACACAAGGACCCAGTTAGGCATAATTGTTCTATCACCTAGGGATACTAACCACTATCCCCTCAGTGGTGGCTTGCACTGTTCCACTGTGAACAGTACCGTCACCCGATCTCAGGACCACCTCTGGGTATGAGTTTCATTTTGGTCATTTCGATCAACAGTATCCCCATACCCATGATATGTTGATGCAGCATGACTTATCATATGCATATTCGATAAACAGTTTACCAAAGACGATCAATGGAATGCACATAGCGAATTAAAAATGCAATTGACATATCATAAGCAAACAGATTCACAATTCACATAAGTCGATCATAAAATGCACATATGCCCTTTTTACTTTTAATGTAAAGACATAGCATAAGAATACATTATTGGAATGTCCTTCCTTCGATAAGAATTAATAACCATTTTCTTTTAATTTGGCTTAACAATGAATTAATCATGTAAATTATTAAGTAATTGCAATCATTATTAAAATCCATGAGTGAGAGTTTATTGGGCCTCAGTAGACACTATTGGGCCTATCCCTAAGGTTTCAAGGTTTTACTGGGCTTGTTTAGGGTTAACAGGCCTAAAGTCCATTTAGGCCACTAAACAGGCTTCGTGATTTGAGCCCCTAATCCTTCTCGGTCTGGACTCAAATTTGGGCTTCCCATCTATCAATTTGACCCAGGCCCTGAGCACTGGACAACGATCAAGCATATTCTCAAATACTTGAGAAGAACCAAACACTATTGTCTAGTGTGTGGTGGAGAGGATATGTTGACTGTCCAAGGATACACAGATTTAGATTTTCAATCAGATATTGATGATAGAAGATCTACATCTAGATTTGTGTTTACATTGGGTAAAAGAGCAATGAGTTGGAGAAGTTTCAAGCAAAACACTACTGCTGACTCCACCACTGAGGCAGAATATGTCGCTGCTAACGAATCTGCAAAGAAGCTGTGTGGATACAAAAATTCATACAAGAGCTTGAAGTTGTCCCTTTGATAGAGTCCCCTATCACCATTTATTGTGATAACAATAGTGCTATAGCACAGGTGGGGGAACCTAGGGCTCATCAAAGGACAAAACATATAGAAAGAAGATTTCATCTTATACACGACATTGTGAATCGGGGTGATGTAATGATGGTTAAAATAGCATCAGCTGAGAACATCGCAGACCCGTTCACTAAACCGTTGACTCAGAAAGTGTTTGAGAAGCATTTAGAGTCTATGGGTGTCAAGTATATATCTGATTGGTTCTAGTGCAAGTGGGAGATTGTTAGATGTATGCACTTAAAACCAATCATTTTGGACAATTATAAGATAATTATTATTGTTGATTAATCACTTGTATATTATTTTGGGTACATGCAATGACATAAGATGTTATATTGTTGAGCAACATTATAGAAAAGTAAAGCTAATGATTTATGAATCGGAGGCGGGGAGTATGACTTTTCGGATCCTCGTTGACTCACTTTGTTTTAGACCGAGATACATGATAATGTACAAATAGGTCTATACTCGTTGTGCCTCTATAAGATAGAATGATGGACTCCGTCATTGAGGTGGTGACCTTAAGCAGACGAGTGGTGCAATGTAAGAGTACATGCACTGAACCAGATCAAATATGAATACGTTTTGGAAACGATCACTGATGTAAGAATGGTATTCAGCACAATTAGCTTATGTTGTCTTAGACTTAAGAGAGTTATGCAGGTTTGTTTGGTATGTGCTTGTGCTTTGACTGAGTCATTTGGTGATGATCTTCGCAGATCAAATATTTCAGATAATGTTGAGCCTTATGCATAGTAAGTGAATTTATATAATTGCTCAATATGCATTCCATCAGTCTCTTAATGAGGCAATATATTCATTATGTCTATATATTGTTGGACTCAAATAAAAACATTGCGCAGCGAGATTTTGTGAAAAGCGTTTTTCACGATTTTTTTGTGAAAATTGTTTTTACAACTTTTTGGGAGTCCAAACAGGTATAGGCTGAGAATTAAGAATTATATGAGCTAGGGACTTAATCGGTGATATTTTTCCGGTCCATATTAGCTCATGTGGAATATAGTATGGTGGAATGATAAATAAGCATAAAATTATTAGCAAAAGAGATTTTACACAAAAACAATCTCATTATCTCAGGGGTCCATTGTGATATGTTAATGGACATGATCACAATTTGTAGAAGCCCATAAATTTAGATTATAGAATATAAGGGGGTTTAATGAAAAGTGTTTTCAGGACGATCCTACGGCCGAGATTTGAAGTCCTAAACATCCCACACATAAGTACAGTTGAGTTCTAAGCTAGCCATTATAAATAGCTCAGAAGCTCATTTGAGAAGTACGGAAAATTTCTTCGTGAGACTTTCTCTCTTTAGAAAACCTTTCTCTATCTAAACTCTCTCAAAAACTATTTGCATGGATTTGAAGGAAGCAGAACCCTTGGGCTGCTTTGATTCAATGATCATTTTCGTTGCAATCTCGCACTCGAACACTGTGGTTCCTCCTTTGTCCTCTACAGTTGAATCTATTGACTAGCATTATTTTACTTTCGAGTCAGAGTAAATGGTCCCATAAAGTAGATGGTTTGAGCTTTCTAGATCTTAAAGTACATTATTTTGATGAAGCTTTATATTTCGAAAGTGGTTATGGGTCCATTTGTGCACGTTCTTCCCATTATAAACTAGACTAAATATGTTCTGTGGGTCACTTTGTTTAATGCTTAGGTTCGACCCACTCAAGCCTGTTGGCTGGTGTTCCACGTTACATTAGTTTAGTGTATAGTTCTGTGTTTTATAGAAAAAAATGGTACATGAATTCAAAAGTGCTTAATTTTTTTATGGCTACTGGAATAAACTCCAATGTGTTATAGGTACCAAATCATTTATATGTATATTGGTAGACTATTTTCATTTATATTTTTTATTATTGTCATGTTTGTTTATAAATCATTTTATATTCTGAAATGCACGATGTATATTAGTTGCAGGTGCTTTATTACCTAAGACACGCCTCCTGATTTCTTTCTATTCGATATGCATTACAAAGGTAGGTTTAGTAGGCAGTTTGGGTGTACCTATGTTGGGGGAGATGTAGACATGTATGACGAACTGTACAATCCAGATTGCTTATCATTCTTCGAGCTGGAGGCTATTGTGAAGCCATTTGGTTATAAAATTGGTGATCTTATTTTCTACAAGCAGCCAAGGAAAAGTCTTAATGAAGGGACGATCCTTGTGTCCTCTGACCATGATGTTCTGCAAATGGTGAATTGTCATGAAGGAGAGTTTGTTATAGTGTTGTTCGTTGATCATTTGATGATAGTGGAGTAGGCACTAATATTAATGAGGAGGTTGTTAGAACCTATGTCAGAGGAAATGGGAGACGTCATTTAGGGTTGAATGATCCATTTTGGGATCATGTCCTTAGCTCTGATGAAGAGCTTTTTTACATTGACGTAGTCCACGTTGACAATTTTGGTGCAAGACCATATTAAGTTAGAGGTCATACCTCATCTGGTGCCGATATTGGATATGAGGCAGTGATTGATGATGACAAAGGTGATGATGAGAGGGGTGACGAGGGTGATGATGATGGGTATCGCAACCCAATGAAAGGCCAGACTCCTATAAATGAAGCTGATACATAAGTGAAGGTAAAATGTCTCTGTTTAGAACTTCTTAGTTTATTGTTTGCTAACAAAAGTTAACAATTAACCTTTTATCTTTGTGTTGCAGGTAATGGCTCTGATATCGCAAGAAGTGATATTTTGGTCTCTCTTGAAGTCAGTGATGAGCAGAAGAAGTAAGTAGTTTATTTAAGCCATATCGTGGCCCTGAGTTTCAAGTTACAGACTTGGCTGCCTTTGTTCTGAAGCTCGGGATGAAGTTTTCATCCTTCCAATTATTCAGAGAAGAGAAGAAAATATATCAAAGGGCAAGGACATAAGGTTTAAGAAGAACAGTTCAGATAAGGTGATTGTCGTATACTGGGATGCACCGCGGTGCAAGTACAGAGTATACGCATGGTGGATGAAGGGGAAGATAACATTCCAAATCCAAACTTTCTAAGGTAACTATCGATGCACGAGGAAGTAACAGAGCTTGCTGGTGGGATCTAGGTTTATCATTAATAAGTACATAGAGCAGTTCAAGACGCAACCTAACATGCCAATGGACTCTATAACTCAAGAAGTCAATAGGCAGTGGAAGATGGATGTTAGTGACGGACAAGTGTATCGTGCTAAGAGAAATGCACGAGCTAGAGTGTTTAGAAAACGTTCGGAGCCATATCGTCATCTCTGGGACTATGGAACGACCTGTAGGGCCTCATACCAAGCTTCAAGGATGCAATGCTTAATGCAGACCATCAGATATGCATTAGGTATTTCTGTGCCAACTTTCGAGATGCTAAACATTGGGGACTCGCCCTGAAAAATAAGTTATGGGCTACTGCATCTGCGTACACTGAGTACAAGTTTCTTGCAATCATCGATGAATTGAATAAACTGTCAAAACCAACTTGGAAGTGGCTCAATGGCATCAACCAAAGATAATGGTCGAGGGTGTACTTCAATCCGGTTGTGAAGTCGGATCTCTCAGTCAACAACCTTATCGAATGTTTCAATTCTTACATACTCAAAGCCCGTGACAAGCCAATCATCACGATGTTTGAGATGATTTGAAAGAAACCGATAAAACGTTATCAGCTAAAAAGGTCGGGCATGGAAAAGTATGATGGGGTCATTTGCCCCAAGATTTTAGAAAAGCTGGAGGCCGCAGGCGAGAAGTCATGCCATTGCCTACCCACATATGCTGGTCAAGGCCTATTTGAAGGGGAGCATAAACATCAGCAATTTATAGTTAACCTGTAACAATAAAGATGTGGGTGTCGGAAGTGGGACTTGACGGGTATACAGTGCCCCCTGGTTTAGCAAAGATATGTACATGTTGAGCTACAACCCTATCATATACTCGATGCCTGACGAAGATCAATGGATTAAAACAAACTATGATTTGGTTGAACCTCCTTTTGTGAGAATACAACCTGGTAGGCCCAAAAAACTCAAAAAGAATGCAAGCAACTTGGATACAATAAGAGGACCTGCCCTAAAAGAAAGACAGTGATAAAATGTGCAGGAATGAGGGTTGTAGCAGCCCCGTTTGTTGAGGATTGAATCTGTTGCACTAACTACAGCGTTGGGATTGGATAAAGAATGACTCTCAGTTAGTTGTTTAGTTAATTTTAGGTCTGACCATATATTGTATACTAGTTTAATGTTTGTTTTTTGTAGTTGTTGTCCCTCCTGTTGCATCGATGTTAGCTCCACCATATGCAAAAGCTTCTCAATCCACTCAACCTGCTGAGCAAAATAAGAAGAAACAGAAGAAGAAAATTGGAAGTTCTTCCCAAGCTTCTGAAAGCTCAATGGCTAGAAGAAAAACAATTCCAGTAGAAATTATTAATGTAACTTGGTTCCAAATTTTCAGTTTTGCTTTAAGGTTATTTTGTTTTTAACGAAATCCATTATTCTAACTATTTTTTCATTTGTTTCTTTGCTTGGTAAGGCACTCTCAATCTAATCCAACATCAACAACATGTGCATCGAAGCTCACAATCAAAAGAAACACTGCATCACAATCGGAGTCTTCGATTGCATCTAGAGTGCATTGAAGGTCTGGAAGAAGGGCTGATGAATTGGGCAGTAAGTCAAGTGTAGGGGCTAGCCAAGAGGAACGTACTATTTACGACTTGACTGCCAATGAAAGATCAAGTCAGAGAGCAGATGGAACTGTGTAGGGTACCCTGGATACCTTGTGGGCCCAATTTGGTGCTTGTTTTATGGCTGCACAGAAGCAATAAGTTGGAAACTCGAGAAGAGTAGTGGTCTCTACCATTGAGCAGGCCTTAAAAAGGGTCAAAGAGAAAAAGAGAAAGAGATCTAACAAGAAATGATAAGGA
This sequence comes from Morella rubra, assembly GCA_003952965.2. Taxonomy (NCBI): domain Eukaryota; kingdom Viridiplantae; phylum Streptophyta; class Magnoliopsida; order Fagales; family Myricaceae; genus Morella; species Morella rubra. The sequence continues at coordinate 20,770,921 of CM025854.1, forward strand.
GGCTCATGCAGAGAACAAGATTTTTTGAGTTAATGTATAAGTTTATAAACTTTTGTACTTGATATGTAATTTGGTTGGGAAGGAATTTGTAAGTTGCAGTGTCAAATATTGTGAAATGATGTAGGTTTTGGAACCATTTTATAGGTGTGTGCAGTTGTGAACAGAATGGTTCTTTTTGGGTCTAGTTTGTAGAAATATTGTGGATGTGTGCAGTTTCTGTTATTGTGATAGAGATTGGACTATGATTATTGCATCTTGCACTTTTGAATATCACACACTGTTTGTTTCAAGATTGAATTCAAGTATGACATTGTTTACAAACCAAATGCACAGGATATGCAAGCTGACATTTTACAAACCAAATGCACAGAAACTTTCAAGCTGAATGCCAAATGTTTACAAACCAAAGCCTTCGAGGCAATTTCAAGTGACTAATACATAGAAATTAAACCAAGGATCTTAATGCCTTGATTGCAAAATGCTATAACTGGAATATACAAAAGAAGCCTTCAAGTCAATTACAACATCTATTCAAAAGCAAACTACAAAAGCATGGCTTAAAGGCAGCTCCAATCACGTTACAGACTTCAGTTATGGTGCCAAGTCTGGGTAAAGACCCACTACCTTTCCTCTGACATAGATTGAGGGCAACAGCAACAAGAACAAGAACAACACTACAATTACCACCCACAATATCAACAACAGTCTTCTATAGAATTTTAAGTCTTCATTGCGACTGAATTTTGTGAAAGACAACTCAAAGGGAAGCCTGTTGTCAAATTGCATTCCATCGTCACATTGCATTTCAAGGAGTCCTCCTCCTCCACATGTGTCTTCTCATGCCTTTCCCAAAGACGTCTTAAAACCCTCCTTCCATGAGCACACATAGGAGGATCAAATCAACTGAAAAATTGGCATGATCTCCCAATTTGACATTATATGAACAAACTTTAAAAGCAAATAGTAAACAAAGAGTGAAAAATAAATTCTAGAACTAGAAAAAGATGGATTATGTTGTGGTTGACATAGCTAAAAAACCTTCAACCAAAATTTTCATCTTTGTAGGCAGTCTTCAATCATTAATGAACCACACACCAACAAAGAGGGTTGTTAGTGGAATCTCCAACCCAATTCGTTGCTGATCCTCCAGTACTTGGTGATGATTGCGCATCACTGAATGAACATGATACAACTCCATTACAAACTAATTAAGATTGATTCCATATAAGAAAAGTAGAAATTTAAGCATTCGGGAAAAATTGAAACAAAACAATTTAATGAAAAAAAAAAAGACAAAACGAATCAACAAAAGAGAAGTAAAAAAACTACAACATATGGGGTTATCATTCCTGCAACAGCGATATTATTTGGAAGTGCATATAAAAGAAGCAATAACAGCAGATCCAAGGAAAGGGGGACATATGCATGAAGGAGCGTAATAAAAGAAAGAAGCATATGCAAAATAAGCTAGTAATGGTTCGACATTCACTAGTGTGAGATTGGGAGAGAATCTAGGGCTCAGCGACTTCAACCGAAACAATTATGTCGGGTGGGGGGGAATGTTCAACATCTATATGCGCATTAAACGAAGGGTAAAATGGGAAATGAAAACTTTAAGTTGTCACATGGATGGCACATTCTTGGTCTACCGTGAGAAGTAACAACAATTTGAGGTCCAGGGTGGAAATTAAGATAAACTTAAACTTTGTGATACTAATCTAACGAAATTGATAAAAGTGGATGTAACTTAAAAATGATCCCAAAGTTCAGGAGTGCAAAGTGAATTTTCCCCTATTTTCTTTATCGATAATGAAGAAATGAATGATCTTCCTTGGAACCTTATAAATTTGGAATGAATGATACATTAAAATGTAGAATCAGATTGAGCATGGAGTGTGCACATGAACGATCTATTCTTTTTCAGGTTTTTAATGCACGGGTGGCACTAGAATGCAATGTTAAAGGTATCAACTTTTTCCCTTCTAACTTGCCAAGGTACAAACATGTTTTTAAGCCGTAGATGTGGTGAAAATATCACTGACTTAATGGTCATTAAGTGGATTTAATATGATGTCATAATGGTGTGTAAAGAGTATCAGTTTTATTTTAGAACTATTAGAAATCATGGTTGATTAATGTGTTGGTACCATTTCTCATTGAAGTTATTTAACCTACATTGATGAAAGAATTATCTTTTGAATAGTATGAACATGGGCATCAATTTGTATTGTTGAATTTAATACAATATTATCATGGCAGGATTGTACATCATAATTGTACATGCATTCACCTTATTTAAAAATTCTATAAGAATGAGCGAAGTGTGACGATATCGATCACATGATAGCGTGCAACCATGCCCTAATGATTTAGGGGGTGGCCTCCTAGAGGGTATGGAACAACACTATACCTTTTGGTATGTTCCGGGGAGGACGGAACTCACGGGACAATCCAGAATGAAGGGGAAAATGATGCATAACCCTAACTCTAGGGATTAAACAGAGCGTGGTGTTGGGTGAAATAAATGAGACTAAGAATGTTGTTAATAAAATGACACTTTCCATAAGACTAATAGCTGCATTAATAATTAATCATTCATTTGTTCATTTGCTTATTGATGATCAATTATTCTATTGATTTATTATTCTATTGACATGTCTATAATTATTCTGGTAAATTTCTAATTCCATATTTTCCTTACCCCGACCTTTTTTAGTCCATAAGACTCACTCTCTTTGATGCTTGTTGTTGTTCCATATTTAAATATCATAGCCGAGGACCATGAGACTATTCGAGATTCACCAAAGCTACCTGCTTGGGACCCTCATACTGACGGTCCAGATTTTGATTTGGGTCTTAATCACCAATGATCTTAAAGATTCATGTGGAACATAATATGGTGAAAAGATAAATAAGTAAATAATTGTTAGTAAATGAGATTTCACAAAAATAGTTTAATTATCTAAAGAGTCAATTGTGTTATGTTAATGAATATGATCACAATATTTAGAAGCCCATAAATTCATAATACAAAAAATAAGAAAGCTAATAAAAAATAATTTTTTTATGATGATCATACAATAGAGATCCTTAAGGATCCTACGTATTAGCACAGTTAAACTTTTGAGTGAGTCATTATATAAACTAAAAAAAAAAAGTAAATTTGACAGAGAAAGTTAGAGAGAGTTTTTAGAGAAAATACTTTTTCTCGAAAATTGTGCGCTTTTATCCGAAGGAGGTAGCACACTTGGACTACTTAAATTTTGACAATTAAATCAATTTGCTTCTACTTCGTAGCATTCCCTTCTTCCCTACAGCCAACCTAAATTATGTTTGCCAAGCTAGATTTTATAGAAATTTCTAAGAATTTTAGAAGCGAAGATGAATTTTTGTTCAAATCAAAAGTTTTAACTTTTTCTATTTTCGCACCAAATAAGGGGCCTACAACAATTTTCTTTCTCTTTTTATTTTAATTACAAAATTTTAGAAAAAAAAATATGAAAAAACTTCAAAATCATCTCTCTCTCCCCCTATCAAATGTCTTTCTATCATAATTAACATAAAAAATTTACTCAAAATCATTTTTCTCTCTATTTTTTCACCTATTCCCATAAAACTTCAAAATTTTCCATGTCTCAAACATACTTCAAAATTTTCACTACTTTCTCACAAAACCTAATAAAACTGTAATCTACTCAATTTTCACAACATCGTCAAAATTTTCTACAAATCTCTAAATTCAACTAATCAGCCTCCTTCTCCATAGGGTCTCCATTCTCCTCCCTTTTTCACAGGGTATCCTTCTCCACCGGTCAGCTTGAATTCTGTAGCAAATAGTATTCGTCCATTCCTTTCTCACCCTGCATCCATACACAACTAGATTAGTGTTCCCTCTTTTTTCACCAACCAAACCAGCTAGTTTGCTTGCAACCAGAATTTCCCTCAAATCTGAATTGAATTCCTTGAAAATTCAAACTCTCCTGCCAATTCATCTTCATTGCAATCTACAAAATCTCTCACTAGTCTAGTCGAATTACTTCCATTTAGACTCCCCAAGATTCAAATTTCAGCTCCTAACTCCTTTGACGCCATTTCCTTTTCCCCAAACACTATTATCATCTTTAAAAGCGCAACTATACAACAATCTTCACCTCTTTTTTTTTTTAATCATCACACATTTTATTGAAAAGCATAGAAAATTACAATTGAGAACTTATAATAGAAAAGACCCAAAGAGTCAACAAGTCAAGAGGACCGAAACCTATAAATGAGTACACAAGATCCTCGATGGATGTGGGCAAGAAGCCCGCAACAAGTGGACCTGAAAGCCCATAGTTATTGAGAGTTTAGAGAGAAAGAATTTAGTTATTGATGATACTTCTTGCTTTTGATCCACAACAATCTTCACTTCCATTTCCACTTCCCCTATCATCAACCATACATATTCGTCCATTCCCACTCCCACCTCCCCACAAACTCCCCACAAACCCATTTCCAAGGTTAGTAAAAAAAAAGAAAAAACCCATTTCCAAAATTTTGCCCATGCCCCATTTGAATTCAATTCCCATTTAAAACTTCTCGTCACTAATGCACAATATTTTGGCAAATCTCCCCTAAAATTACCTTATTTCCATCAAATCTCACCAATTCCTTTTTCGAACAACAGTAAAAATCCTCCCACTATTTTTAACCCGAAATCCAAGTGCATGTTTTTCACACTTCACATCACACAACCCACCGAAACACTACTTACATCCACCTTCCACAAGAATGTGCCCCACTCCCGATCCCCTATCTCTGGTAAAAATTTGTCCACCTTTGATGATGAACTGTCTATGGAATATTTGGTTGATTTGAGCTTTCGATGATATATCCTAATACTTCACTAGCACTTCAGTATTCTGAAATATTATCACCGAACACCCCCCCCCCCCCCCAACCCATTTTCATGTGGCTCTTCTGGACAAATCTCTCAGTGTGCGCCCTCTTAATCCATTCATGTCTCCCATTTTGGCTAAACTCCTAGGCCTATTCATGTCAATCTGGGCTCAAGATGGGAACCATATGATGTTTTGAGCCAAAAAATATAATCAGCTGTACCTCTGATCCAAATGATTACTGCAGAAGCCGCAGATCACCCGATGTCGTCTCCTGATTTTAATTGAAAAATGACCCCAAATTCGATTAACCTGAATTTTGCCAATTTCTTACAAAAATACAAGTCTCATAATAGCATGATGAACTCTTGGTACTTGTTCTATTGTTCGGTTAAATTGCCTAGTAATGACAATTGTTTTGAATTTTCATTGTTTAGCTAATCACATGTCACATATAGTCATATTAATTTAAGAGAAAACTACATACCTGTTGCTTTATGTCATTCTGGAATCAAAACTAGTGCTTTTAATTTTTTATTTTATTTTAGGACATGCGGTCCCTCTGTCTGCAAATTCAAGGTTTCACTTAATTTACCGTTAATTCAAGGACATGTCTAACACATTTTTATCCAAGGATCATAAAGCCGGAAGCTAAAAAGAAAAAAAATTCAAAAAACAAAAACATTTTAAAGTAAAACAGATCCGCCCCCTCACATGGGGCCGATCTGATGAAGCACAAGAGTTTTGTGTCCTAAGTGCATGTGGCTTCCATTTGGGACCAATATCTAGCCACTTCACCGTGTAGATATGCCATCATAGTGATTTCGTTTCCTTATTAATTTCTTTCCAAGATCTTTGATCAGAGGTTTGTGTAGGTTTTAAGTTCTATTGTTGTGTTTTTTTTTTTTCCTCCTGTCTTATTGAAGGAGGGAGTGCAGAAATTCTTGGACACCAATGACAATGTCATTCCCTGGAAGAAGATCCTAGAATTCGGCGCTGATGTGTTTCTGAATAGGCGGACGGCAGTAGAGACCTAGGATAAATAGAGGAACGTGAGCAAAGGAAGCGCAAAGTCGACCTGAAGTTTTTTGTAATGTCTATTTGTATACAATGAAAATAGGTAAATATATGTATTTCCTTTTGCCTTTTGTCCATCCCTAATATCGAGAAAGCTCGTACAATCGTACTGTATGGAGTATTTATCTTGAAAGTTGAACTTTTTCAGAGATTAAAGATACCTAATATTTATAAATCATGTCTTTTGTGAAAGTATAATATAGAAAACTAATGATTTATACTTTTTTTGTCCTTAGTTAATTAAAGGGAAGGGGGAGATGGATCTACATATAGAGAGTCAAAGAAGCACATATCGAGAAGTAGATCGATTGAGCTAATTTGCACACTACCTCTAGAATGGTCTAACACTTAAAAAGAGGTGAGAGAGTTTTATAAATTTCGGGTGAAATTATTACTCCTTCGGGATACAAGTATACTATCTCTAAAATGGTTTGACACTTAAAAAGAGGTGTGAAAGTTTTACAAGATACGAACATAATTATTACTCTTTCAGGATGCGAGCACATTATCTCTAAAATGGTCTAACACTTAAAAAAAGAGGTGAGGGAGTTTTATAAGCTTTGGGAGAATTATTACTCTTTTAGAATGCGAGCACACTATCTTTAAAAGGGTTTGACACTTTACAAGAGGTTGCGGAGTTTTATAAGTTTCAGGCGGAATTATTACTCTTTGGAGATGTGAGTACATTATCTCTTAAACTGTCTAACACTTAAATGAAGGTGTGGGAGTTTTATAAGCTCTGGGCGGAATTATTATTCCTTAAGGATGCGAGCACACTATCTTTAAAATAATCTAACACTTAAAAAGAGGTGGGAGAGATTTATAAGCTATGGGCAGAATTATTACTTCTTTCGGATGCGAGTACATTATCTCTAAAATGGTCTAACACTTAAATAAAGGTGAGGAGTTTTATAAGCTACCGGCGGAATTATTACTCCTTTGGGATAGGAGCAAGAAGTTTTATAAGCTAAAGGGGGAATCATTACTCCAAGAAGTTTTCCTTACCTGCGGAGAACTTGATTAATACTTTAGTTGGTAAGGAAAAAAACTCAAATCCAGCACCATTTAGGTGTCTAAACAACACACTACTTGGGATCGCATATTAATGTGGAGGGGCTTCCTTTTGTACCGTGAGACAGCCTGGTGAAGGAATGTGGGGGCGGATCCTGTCGCACCTTCCGCAGAACACCCAAAATCATCAGAGCATTCTGCAACCACATGACAAACACGAAAAGCATACAAAATTGCACCCAGAACCGCTGTGACGTCACTAACAATCCCTGCCTTTTGCCCTTTGGTTCCTTTTGTTGCCAGCACGTCGTTTGATACCCGCCATGAACTTTTGCTATTAGAAAGAAAGAAAAAAAAAATGTCCCTCTCCACAACACGACAAGTCTTTGTGACGACCGCGTTTCACATCCTACTGTAAAAATTTAAGAACCCCTGGAGCTATCCCGAAACCATGTGGGTTTGATTCTGTTTCCAAACAGCTTAAGTGGAGAGTCGAGGCTGAGTCAACCCGCGAGTGTTTTATTTTAAGTTAAAACAACTATAAACCCTAGAGCTTTAAATAGACCTCGAGTCTATTGCTGTCTCCCTCCGCAACCTAAGCACGCTCAGACTCAGCTCGTTTCTCTGTTTGCTGTCTTTAAACCCTATATAGGGACACCGGAGGGGGTTTAGATTCAGATCAATCTCGATTCTTCCTTTCTGATCCGAATTCGTTTCGGATCCTCGATACTTTAGACATGGACCTTCCTAGCCTCGCTGTCATCCTCCAAGCTGCTCTTAGCCCCAATCCGGATGAGCGTAAAGCTGCGGAGCAGAGCCTCAATCAGGTTCCTCGATCACTATTCATCTTTGATTCTCTTGTAACTGCACTACGTGTTTTTAAGATTTTCTTGGGGCAATCGGAGTCGGAATTATGCTATTCATTTGCTCGTTTTATTTCGATTGTTTGTAATTTGTTGTTTTCTAGGGAATTATTGTTTCTCAAGAACTGAAAATAGATATATAGCTTAAGTTCGCAGCATTCGAAATGAATTTCTATGTGAATTGTAGATCAGTGTGATGTTTAGGAAAATTTTTTTTGTGTTGCTCGAACTTTTTGTGTGTTGCAGTTTCAGCACACGCCTCAGCATTTGGTGAGGCTACTGCAAATCATTGTGGATAACAACTGCGACATGGCTGTGCGCCAAGTCGCCAGCATTCATTTCAAGAACTTCATCGCCAAGAACTGGTCGCCTCATGAGCCTGGTACGGTACGCCATCCTTGTGCATGACCTAGTGTCCTAATCGGTAATTAATTTGTTTTTTTACAATTTGTGCATCATGGGGTTGCTGTAGATGAGCAGCAGAAGATTTTGCAAAGTGATAAAGACATGGTGCGGGATCACATTCTAGTATTCGTAACCCAACTTCCTCCATTGTTGAGGTAAATTTTCAAACTACTATAGCTTTAAGTTTGCTTATTTGATAGATGTTGGTCATATTTGTTTCGAACTTCAAATTTTGCACATTTCAGTGCTTCTGTTGCATGCTTTCTGGGTTTTAGTTTGTGTAATTGTGGATTATGATGATTCTTTGGCAAAGCCTCTTCCTGTAATATTTCTGATATGAAACCTTGCGCATATACATATCTTTGCAATTGTCGTGTTTCCCCTTGTATATATTTGTTCTTTGGAAGATATGGTATGTCCTTTAGGCGAGTGCTAATAATGTTTGAACTTCATTATTTATCCAAAAAAAAAATAATAATAATGTTTGAACTTCATTATTTGTCCAAAAAAAAAAAAAATAATGTTTGAACTTCATTGTTGCCTCTAATCGGAAACAAATTGAATGTGATGTTGTGCAGGGTGCAGCTGGGTGAGTGCCTCAAGACGATTATCCATGCTGATTACCCTGAACAATGGCCACGCCTTTTGGACTGGGTGAAGCATAACTTACAAGACCAACAAGTCTATGGAGCTTTGTATGTGTTGCGGATTCTTGCTAGAAAATACGAGTATGTTGTATCTTTCATCTCGCTCTCAGTTACTTCCTTTCCTTGCTCACAATTTAAAATTCACTAGTCAGAGTTGGGCGTTAGAGATAATACAAACTGTGTTATCTTCCCTTAAAATGGCTTGTATCTTTTTTCATTTCCTCAGTGTCAAAATTGTTCTTTGGTTCCTGCGTCAATTCAGATAGAAGGGCGAGTAGATATGCACTACTAGACATCATGTAGTAGATTTCCAGAATTAGGATTTAATTGAACTTTTAACATACTACAATTATATACACAGATTATGTAGCTTTCTTTTTTTGTGTGTTTTGGTGTGGTGGAGACTATATGTATATGTCAATGGTGACTATTTGCTTAGTCACATGTTTGCCTTGCAATCAATGGGGCATAACTACTTTGTTTATTTCCATATGTATCCTCAACTTTCTCTCTCCTTTCGCCCTTTCGTTTCTCTATTTGCTTTCTGATTTCTGATTGTCAATGAGCTATTGGTATGTAAATGCATATCCTGAGGCATGTTTTTTAATTTTTTTGTGGTTTCCTGGATACTGAGAAAAATGGCCTGTATATAAAAAGAATAGAATACTGTTGCTTCCAATAACTCTGTTTTTCCTTTTTTCTTTGTTGCAAAGACTTAGAGATGCCTATCTTAAAAAAGATGATAAAGCCTGTTGCGAGTGAAAAGAGTATGAAAGCATGAACTTGTCACACGTCCATCTTCACAGTTTCAGGCCTAAAGCTTGTCTGTTGATTCAACGAAGCATGAGAATCCCCCCCCCCCCCCCCCCCCCTTCTCCCTGGTGATCCCAAAAAAAAAACCTTTTGAAGTGCGTTAAATTTTTTATGTTCCTCTGTTGTAATAATCTCTCTCTCTATCTCTTCAACGTTAATCGTACGGGAAGCTTTCGGATTTGGCATTCTTGTATTTTATAGTTATTTCTGTTCATGAGTTCTCAAGAATCTTTTGTATATTCCTCTACTTGATTGACAAACAGCTTAGTGAACAAAAAGCCCCTACATTTGAGTGGTGTCAGCGAGCATGGGAGTAATATAATTACTCAATAGCATTCTGGAAAATAATTATACATTTTGATGTATGCTGCAATCTGGATCAATTCTGGTTACTAATAAATTGCCTGATTGTCAAGGAACTCTATGTCATAATTTGTCACATTGAAGTATCTTTCCTTTCCGTTCATACAGGATGAACTTATATTCATGTCAATATTGTTTTTTACAGTAATTTATTTCATTCTTTTATGTACTTAGGTTCAAGTCTGATGAGGAGAGATCACCGGTTTATCACATTGTCGAGGAGACATTCCCTCATCTGCTCAATATATACAACAGGCTTGTCCAGATTCCCAACCCAGCACTGGATGTAGCGGATTTGATCAAGCTAATTTGTAAAATATTTTGGTCATCCATATATGTAAGTTGGTTGAGATATAGAGTTTTGCATTCTACCTTCTATGCATGGATTATTATTCAAGGTGTTGATTTGACGGGGTGTTGATATTCCCTTGTCATGTCAAGCATAACTTCATTTTTCCTTTTAGTGCATGTTTGTTGAGACTTTGTTGCAGTTGTGATGCTGCTGATGCAAGATTATCCAGAGATTGTTTTCTTTAATTTTTCTTTTGACACCCTAACTTAGTGGGAGAAGCTGATTTGATGTGTATTGCCATCTGCTTTATTTCGAGAATGTAAAAAGTTTTCTGGCTTTGTAGATACTAGTGTCTGGGCGCTGATTCATCTTTCCAATGAAGTGGGTTTTCACAAAGTGTTGATTTTTCTTTTTTCGTATTTTAACTTTCTTCTTACCCTTCTTTTTCTTCTTTCATGTCGCCACTGAGCGGAAATCTTGTTTGCCTTCTTCCTTTGTTTAGCATGACTTTGATATATTGCTTTGTTTTGCTGTTTGTTCTTTCCAGTTGGAGATTCCAAAGCAGCTCCTTGATCCAAATGTGTTCAATGCTTGGATGATTCTCTTCCTAAATGTATTGGAAAGGCCTGTCCCCTTGGAAGGGCAGCCTACTGACCCTGAAATGAGGAAAACATGGGGGTGGTGGAAGGTCAAGAAATGGACAATTCACATTTTAAATAGATTATACACTAGGTAAATCTCTAGATTGGAAACATGTCAATAGAAATAAGACTGAGCCTCTGGGCAAGAGGTATTCTGATGTGTTTTTGTCATCAAAATATTATGTTTTACAGGTTTGGCGATTTGAAACTTCAAAACCCAGAAAATAAAGCTTTTGCTCAAATGTTTCAGAAGAGTTATGCAGGAAAGATTTTGGAGTGTCACTTAAATTTGCTGAATGTGGTTCGTGTTGGTGGATATTTACCTGACAGAGTTATCAATCTCATTCTTCAATACCTAAGCAACAGGTTATTTTACACTTCCTTCTCTGTTTTTGAGGATAAATTTCGCATGTATCGGTTTCCTTTCTATCCTTTTCTCATAAGAATCATCTTATTCATTCTATTTTCTTATCAGCTGTATAACCTGTTTCTTCTTCGGGTTATTAGAAAATGTGAATACGGTATATCACTTTATGGATCATATGACATAGGCTAGTAATGGTCCCAGGAAGCTAAATGAAAGTGTTAACTCATTTTTCACTGGGTACCTGGTACCTTCCCCTAGCCCCTCAGTCTTCTCTTGGATTTCACTTTTATTCTTCATTGGATTTTAAGGCTACAGAAGAAACATCTTTTGTTTTCCAATCCGCTCTTTGATAGTTGACAGTGTGTAATATCTCTTGACCGACCAACTTCTGGGATAACATGAAATAAGTCATCCTCTAACTTTTTAAGACTAGGTTGTGTCCGCAAAAACCCTTACATGTCCCCAGTCAATATTTGAGAAAGGGATTTTCATAGAGTTAGCGAGCAACATGAAAAGTAAGGAATTGATAAAGATTTGACTGGATTGCAACGAACTTAATGTTACATAAGAATTGCGTCTCGTGTGAAATTGTAACTCTTAATATTTTGAGCTCTATTTGAGAATAGAGTGTAGACAACAGTTGCGGGGAAAGCATTTGATGATGCCTCTGCAGCTTGGTGAACGTTCAAGCCTAAATTTGCTTAATATCCAGCATGAATTTTTCAAAGATTCCGTAAATTCTATCTAACTCTTCAGCCTGCATATGCTCCTTCAGGCGAGTTTGTGCTTTGTGCCACCTCTGACCCCTTCTAATTTGTTCTCAGTATAATTTCTAAATAGGAGACTTGCTTAATATAAATATCATTCCTTCTGATACATGGATAAGATGATGTAATTCATTTGGGATAGAGATAGTCTTCATATGTATGAAAAACAATCCTTGTCAAATGGTTCAAAGTTTCAGTGCTGTTTGAAAGCAACTTAGGAAAAATTCACTCAGATCTGGATCTTGTATGTGACTGAAAGGGTCAGCAAGAGGCAATAATTTTTTTTTCCTTTCCTTTTTGCAATCATGCTCTGGGAAACTTGTTTCAACTTGATGTTTGAGTTCTATTAAAAGAGTCCAGAAATGTAAACAAGTATAGGATCAATCTTTGAAATTCAAAAAGCTCGTTTCTAATAATTTGATACGTGTGTACACATTGTGGGGCGCGATACTGGATATGCTTTGGGGCTGTAGGACTTATTCAGTTAAATCTTTCTTGCTCTAAAGGAATTATCTTAAAGAATCCTGGTCATTGTGGTGTTCACTTGAGTAAATTTAGTTAATGGAACACAAGTTTTGAACAGAACCATCAATTCAACTCTGGGTGTTGGGGATAAGATTGCTTGCATGTCACTGTGAAAGTCATCATAGGTTGACATAGTTATTACATTGAAATCTTTTGGGCAGAGGGAATTTGGGCCCTTGCCTGTGTTAGGAGAAGAACAATAAGCTACAATTTATTGATGATTTGATCGCATGCAATCATAGTTGGCTAGTTGTAACAAAGTATGCAATTAAAGCTGAAAAAACTATGTTTGTTTTGAGGTATGGTTGGATCCTAGCAATGTCTGGCTTTTTTCGAACTATAGCTCCATGACCCCAGAAAGATGAATCAATAACGTGTTGGACTGTCAACATAATCTACATTCAGATTGTAAATCTCTGCATTGCTTCATTTACTGCTGCTTAGCTGTCACGATAAAGATATCAATGTGGAAATAAGGTAGTGAACTTCTCATTTATGCTATATATATGCAGTATCTCGAAGAACAGTATGTATAGTCTGCTCCAATCTCGACTGGATACTCTTCTTTTTGAGATAGTTTTTCCCCTGATGTGCTTCAATGACAATGATCAAAAGCTTTGGGATGAAGACCCACATGAGTATGTGAGGAAGGGTTATGGTATGTTCCCTAGATCTAAGTGTATTACTTTAAAGACCTTGAATTGTTGGAGGTGATTTAGTACTTATCTTGGTTGGCTGCAGATATCATTGAAGATTTATACAGCCCGAGGACTGCTGCCATGGATTTTGTCAGTGAGTTGGTTAGAAAACGTGGAAAAGAAAATCTTCAGAAGTTTATTCAATTCATTGTTGAAATTTTCAAGAGGTATACATTTGTTTCTTCTTTTCATTGTTCAAGTTATTTCATTTCAGCGTACCATGTGTGTACCAAATAATTGGGTGTCCTTGTTTTTGTTTCCTGTTATTTTTCCTCTTCCAGTTATGATGAAGCACCAGGAGAGTACAAACCCTATAGACAGAAAGATGGTGCTCTTCTTGCTATTGGAGCTCTTTGTGATAAATTGAAGCAAACTGAACCTTACAAGTCCCAACTTGAACCTATGTTAGTGCAACATGTTTTTCCTGAGTTCAGTAGTCCTGTTGGACATCTTAGGGCCAAGGTTTGTTGGCTTAAATTATCGTCTTTTTGTTTATATGTGTGCAATTTCGCTACTTCTTAGTTTACATGTTGCAGTGTGTTCTGATGGTCTTTCTGATGTTGGCCTTTCTTCTTCGAATCCTGGTTTTGAGTGAAGCAAGTCTTGGATACCAATTTTTTTCGGCCAATTTCAAATTCCCTAATTACCAGTTTTATTTTCAATTGGATTTTTTTTTTCAACAGAGGGTCTGGAACTTGCATTTATTTTGATAAGTGTTGTTTTGCCATTCAATCTAGTTGGACAATTGTGTTTACTGGATTCTTATATTTGCTGCCTCCGGACAATAGTTTATTCTCTTGAGATTTGTTCTGGGTATTAGGCGGCATGGGTTGCAGGACAGTATGCCCATATAAACTTCTCGGACCAGAACAATTTCCGTAAGGCTTTGCAAAGCGTTGTGTCTGGGATGCGGGATCCAGAACTTCCAGTACGTGTTGATTCTGTTTTTGCATTGCGCTCTTTTGTTGAAGCTTGCAGAGGTATACATATGTTACACTTTATGTTCAAGTGTTTGTGTTTTGTATATTTTAATCCTTATTTCTCCATTGGCTTAAATATTGGCTGCCGGATAAAATCAATTTGTTCACTATGCAGATTTGAACGAAATTCGTCCAATTCTTCCTCAACTCCTTGATGGTATGTTGTTTGTGGAACTCTGCAAAGTGCTGTTAACAGTGTGACTTAATCAGAGATGTAAAACAGATTTTTTTTTCATCCAGAGTTCTTTAAACTTATGAATGAGGTTGAGAATGAGGATCTCGTATTCACTTTGGAGACTATAGTGGACAAGTTTGGGGAGGAAATGGCACCGTATGCTCTTGGGTTATGCCAGAATTTGGTAATATTTGCTGTCACTTTTATTGAATTTACATGTCTTCAGGAGTGCTTGATGGTTCCCCTTCTCCACCCCCCCCACCTTTTCTCTCTTTTTCCTCTTAAAAACAGGCTGCTGCGTTTTGGAGGTGTATGAACACTGCTGAAGCTGACGAGGAAGTTGATGATCCTGGTGCTTTGGCTGCTGTTGGTTGTTTACGTGCCATTAGTACGATTCTTGAATCAGTGAGCAGGCTTCCTCAACTTTTTGTCCAAATCGAGCCAACTTTGCTTCCTATAATGCGGAGAATGTTGACAAGTGATGGTCAAGGTGTGCATTATGCTTTAATTTTTGGCTTCTTTTTGTCATGGTTTTTCCTATCCTTTTCTTCTCTTTGGAATTCATTGTCTCCTGCTATATTTTTATTTTGCTTAACATCATTGAGTGGGTCTTGTAGACGTTGCTGCCAATTGTTCTCTATAGTATCTAGGTCGATCATGTATTAGGTTTTCTGCAAAAGATAGTCTATAGGTTTTGGGACTTCTTAGTGGGCTTCATTTCAACATTGATTATTTACCATCTTGAAAGATTTCAGCAGGCTGCTGTATGAAGGATCAGTTTCAGTGCCATTTCGTATATGGACTTGTAAAGGGTTCAAGTTTCCTGTCTCTTTGAAAACACATGTAAAATTGATGAGCCTGTTTGTGATCTTAGACAACCAGCAGAATTGTTTAAACATGTGGAGGAGCTCTGCCTTCCTCATCTTGGCAACTTTGTTAGACAAGCTATGATTTAATGTTTATTTGCTAAACAAGTGTAAAGTGTCGTGCAAGTTGCTCATTCATGACAAACTTGGAAGCGTTTATAGAATTTACTGTTTTAGTAATGAAGAATCTAGTTTCCAGGGCAATATTTATTATTCTCCAAAAACAGTAGGTTAATGAGTTAGTAGATGGTTACATCGGTTTGGTAGTGAAAGTTGTTGAAGTTTCGAGGTAGTAGTGGCAACTCTCTGGAGACTCCATTTACGATCAGGTTTTAGGTTTTTTTTTTTTTTTTTGTGGTCACTTGCTAGGAGTGCTTCCTAAGTTTGAGTCTCCTGACTTTGGTATTGCCTCGTGTGATCATCTCTTCTCTAGAGTTTAAGGTGGTGTTTGATTGTTAAAATGTTGGGGTGGTGGAAATTTTGGGGTATGGGGATCGGTGAAAAAGTGAAGATAGTTTATGGGAGTTGGTGAAAAGTGAAAAGAGAAATTTGAAATGAATATTATAATGAAAAATAATTATTTGATTAGGAGAGAGATTATTTTGTAGTTTTTTTAATCAGGCCCGAAATTTTGGGGTGTCAACATTTCGGCAAACAAACACCATCTAAGTGAGCAGGGACCTGCATAATATATCTCTTAAATTATGAAAGCTGAAACGCCTGCAAACAGCCGCTAAATCTCTTCTTCTGTGGCTGTATCAACCATTATGGAAAGTACATACTACAAAGAAGTATATTCAGCGCTGTACTCTTGAAAACTATATGGATTACTGATTTCTGTGTTCCACCCTTTGTGTTACTTTTGATCATGTAGTCACATGAGAGCAGTACATTAATTGGCTCATCTGAGGCTCTAAGCAGTTCATGCGGTTCTTCTGTTCTGAAGCTTCTGTGCTCATTGAAACTCAGAGGATATAAAGTTTACTTTCTTAATACTTCCATTGTTTCAATCAGCTGCTGGAATCCTAAATCTGATTTGAAGTCCTTGATTTCTTGATATGACATGCAGATGTAACTGCTGCTTCTCTTTTATAGTTCTATATTACAAATGATTCATTCTGCACTAAGGACCCTTTTCTGGTATATCTGTGCAGAGGTTTTTGAAGAAGTTTTGGAAATTGTGTCATATATGACTTTCTTTTCTCCGACAATATCTATGGATATGTGGAGTCTTTGGCCATTGATGATGGAATCGTTGGCAGATTTTGCTATCGACTACTTTCCCAGTATGATTCTCTCTGCTGCTTGTATAGCTGAATATCGAGAAAATTTCATTGGCACTAGTGCCTTTATTTTTTGTTTTATGATTATTCTATTAAGGTAGAGTTCCCTGTACTTTGTTCGCTATCCTATAATCAACATTTTGTGTACTGTTTGACATAAGATTAGAATGAAGCATGTAGGTAATAGTTAATAGGATAATATCCTTTTTGGGGATCCAACTTTGTTCAAGTTAAAGTGATGATTCCTCTTAACTACCCTTAAAAGTTGAAGACTAAGTGTTTTTTTTTTTTCAATAATTGTTTTGGGTAGAGCATTTTCAAATTTGACCACACTTAACTAATCGAATGGGATGTCCATGTTGCGACATCTGGAAATTCAAAGAGGACTGATATTTGTGCCATGGAGATAGGACTAAATCACCTTTGATTTTGCCCTATGCTTGGTTCTGATAGCAGTTTTGCACCCAAAATAAAAAATTTGATCAATCAATTATTGTGTCCCTGTTATGTGGATACCGATTCTTTAGTTTGTGTATATTATAAACTAATTCCACCAGAATATCCAGTTTTAATCTGCAAACTCTAATACAAGAGTTTTATTCATATAACTTAAAAAGCTAATAAACCACCACCAGCGCCTGATGGAGCTGGTTCTTGAGTTCCTTGTAGATATGATACAAAAAGAACCAAATGTACTGAACGTTATAGAATTGAACCTGAGTGAAAATGAACAAGTTTCCGCTTAATTTACAGTAATGCTTTGGAAATCTCATATAGACAACTTACATATTGAAGCAGTCCAAGTTGTATTTAGCTTTAGAACCAATATCGTTGTATGTTACCTGTTTTTGTGCGTTCTCAGAAGTTCTATCTTCATGCAGATATTTTGGTTCCTTTAGACAACTACATTTCCAGGGGAACTGCACATTTCCTCACTTGTAAAGAACCAGACTACCAGCAAAGCCTTTGGAATATGATTTCATCTGTGAGTTTCTTTTTATTGACTATCATTTGTCCTGAAGCCTAACTGTTCAGCCAAATTTTATTTAAATGAGGAGGGGAGGGAGAGAGAGAGCAGAGATTACATGATTTTCCATAGCGCATTGATATTTGTTATTCTGTTATTCGGCTTCAAATTCACACCTTCCTCCCCTTTGCTGATAAGGTCGGTATGTGTGTTACATTTTCAATCATGGCAAAGATAAAAATATGGAGGACAAGTGATAAATTGACCAGCTCCCAAGCTCCATCAAGTAGCTCTTCCCAGAACTGCAAGGGGCCAGGTAGAATCAGTGGTGAGCCTTATCTCAGATCACAGTTGAGCTGATATGACGTCGAGCTGAGCAAGCCCATACTGAAAATGTCTTTACTCATACAAGTTTTAGGGAGCATATATCAAACTTTCTTTTGGAATAGATTTTTGTCTGTCCTCTAAAATACCTTATTATGCTAAAGTGTATCTGCTTCTGAGTCTGCAATGTTGCAAAACACCTAAACCACCCCCCACCCAAACCCAAAATCCAAAATGATCCCGCGTATCCATGATTTTGAAATTTTATCCTATTTCAGAACTGCCATTTCAATTGTTCGTCATTAATATATAATGCCATATAGGTTCTATTTCTTTTCCTGTCACATTGTCCTCAGCTATTGCTGCGTGCTATCTAGATGCACACCAAGAGCCACCTTCTCTACCCCTCCTTCCTATGATCCCACCGTAAATAACATGAGAGTAATATCAATCGAGGTTAAGAATCTCCATTCAGGAGATTACATTATCTGATCTTAGAGATTGCTTTACTGAATTTGAGACAATAATGATAATTCTACAAGAAATGTGTAATGACCCTTAGTTCTCATTACCCACCCCATTTCCATGAATGAGATGTGTATGCGAAAGTATAACGTAAATGATTGCTAACCCCATACAAGTGTAGAGATTACTTCGACCTAAGTCTTATTCTATGTATGGAGAAACTCATACGTGTCATCTGATATACGTTAAGGTCCAGCTTAAATTCTAAAGCATGGTTACTTGAGATCTACGTGAGAATAGAGCTTTCCATTCTATGACCTAGCCTCTGACATGCTGTGTTACCAATGAGAACTGAGCTCATGTGATCTTGAAGCATGTGTATGTTACTTACAACTGTGATTTAGCTAGTGTGAAGATGTATGAATACATCAATTGGAATTGGTTGTCATAATTTGTTTATCTTGAAGCTGCCGATTTTGAATCACAAAAGCTGCATTAATGTTAATGCCTTTCTTTCTTGGAAATTTGGTTGATTTATGATTATAATTGGACGTGATGCTGAACGAATTTGTATTTTGTATCAACTCCACCTGTCTATATCCATATGGTTTTTTCTCTGTTTCTTCTTGTTGGTCCTGTCAATATTTAGGCATGCACAATGATGACTACGATGAGAGAGAACCATGGAATGGTGCTTTTGTTTTTTTGTCTAGAAATTGACTCCATAACTGTGTCGCATTATAAATCCTTTTGCATTTGCTTTTGTGTTACAATTCTTTTCCGAGTGTCACTCATAAGTGTCTAATGTCACCCAAAGTTGTGAAGAGTATTATGATATCCTCGGGACAATGCACTTGAATGCATTTAGATGTAGTGGATATGAATTCTTTGTTTTTTGTAAAAACCCTTTCTTCTCTCTTATTAACTCCTATGGATGTTCATGTCCCAATAAATCATGGCCATGGTTTCGTCCTCAGTTACTCTCCAGATGAAGGTAAACATATCTACAGCTTTATCTTAGTACTGAATCTCTATGTTTTTGTTTGTGTTCTGATTTTTTGAGACATCTATGATCACTGTGACTCTGAGAAAAATGATGCTTGAAACTGCATGATTTTTCCATTTAGTGTTATATGTACATGTATTTACGCGGAAAAAACTGTATATCTAATAGATCCGAATACACTGAAGTTTGAGTACATGTAGTATATGTACATCCCGGTCTATAGTTAATTTTAGAATACAGTTAGATTGAGTCCTTTCAGAGATGTAGTAGTACTCGAGCTCTCTGTGAGTGAATGTATCAGTGTCTTCTACACTTACAGTAGATCAATATCCCATAACAAGACTATAAGATTAATTGGGGGGATCAGCCTTTTTATTGGAGGTTGTGCGAGTGGGGATGCTTAAAAGGTCGTAGAGTGGCAAAAAAATTTTGAACCACGAGGGGCGTTCTTAAACTTATATGTAGTAATTTGATAGATGTTAGTGAAACCTCTAATATAATTCTTGTCTGTTAAGTTTATTATATAAATGTTTTAGAAAGCAATTGTAATTCTCGCAGGCTGATAAATCCCCCCTCTTTTCTAAATCTCCCCCACTCTATCTAGTGAGATTGTTGTTCAATTTAGCAACTTTCATGATAATCTTCTCAATCATGCTTACATATAGATCTTATATATGTATATACGTGCTCATCATATCATTATTTGGGCATTATAATTTGAGACATACTCCGAAGCGCATATCCTTCTTAAGAAATCAATTTCGTCAGTCTATTCTACTTACTTGTTTGTTTGCCAAATTGCCTAGAAGACTGCGAACATATTTTGAACGTCATTGAAACATATACTGCATCTCTAATTTATCATTATGTATGCAACATCCCAGCTATTTTTTTTCGTATCTGTGAGTTCATATCAAATATTTATGTGTATCATAGATCTGTTCAAAAAAATATGGTTTGAAGGGGAGACGTGGTTACCAAGCTCTTGTAGCAACTTTCGTGTCTCTCTACCTTATTAACATTCCTAACTGTGAATGGAACTGTTTCTGCTTTCTAACTTTGTTCTTTATGTATTTGCTTGCTTGGAATAGCCTGTGAGGCCTTCATCTTTCTCCG
The DNA here is from genome assembly GCA_003952965.2 of Morella rubra. NCBI lineage: Eukaryota > Viridiplantae > Streptophyta > Magnoliopsida > Fagales > Myricaceae > Morella > Morella rubra. The sequence continues at coordinate 20,791,449 of CM025854.1, forward strand.
GTGGTTTTAACCAGCAGGCTTATCGGCCCCGTGGTCCTCCTCAATGGGGTCCTCGTTCTACAGCGTATGATTATCAGCATAGAGGATCATATCCATCTCATAATTCACAATTATCCACCCGCGAGAGTGTTATGGAGTAATCGCAAACACTAACATTGCATGCCTCGCGTCAGTTGATTGCTCGTTTTACCTGAAATGATAATTAAATGCACTATCTCCATTTAGCATTCGAGCGTCACTTATAGTACCTCGTGAATTATGAGCATGGACAATTATTCCTGCTACTAAATAAGTACTATTCATACGCGTAGAACCGGACCCGCATTTATTTGCAAGACCACCCAAGTGGTCCATAATCTCCGCGCTAGAGTTCAAACTACCACCCTTGAAAATGTATATCATCACACTTGATTCCAAGCAAGCCAAATAACATAAAGAACAAAAAGTTAGGAAAGCAAAACAGTCCATTCACATTAGGAGTTTAATTCAAAAACTAAGAGGACCCTTACCGAAATCAAGTGACTTACAAGACTGTTAAAAGCCACTTTTACCTCTCTCTCGCCATAAAACTCTACATATATTTAAACAATCTATATACACGGATTACTTTGCATAATCCACAGAATTAAACATCATTACATCAATCATCAGATATATTCCTAATCAAGATGCAGTCAAAAATTCTATACCGTCCATATAGTCCCACTATGCTAAGCACACAAACTTTCATAGCCAACCAAACACATCACCAACACACACGTCCAACACCACAACTAACACACCCAACATCCACATCAACATCAGACCCCTTATCGTACTACCTTCCCAAAACAAACACACACATACGACTCTGAATGCAATCACAAATTAATATTCTGAAACCCCGACTATGGACAATGAAATTGCTAAAAACAAACATGAAATTCTAGGCCTGGAAATAACAAACCACAATACGGAATAACTCCTACCAATCCAATAAACATTCTCACCATTCTCTACTCAATAAAATCAATACACCGGCCCACAAATCATATCAATACCGACCCACCTACACGGACTCCACTATCTATTCCATTCATTAATACAGAAAATCCCTCTTATTCATACAAGTGCAAGCCAATTGAGCAACGTCACTAACCTCATTGAATTTTGCATTAACTACCAAAGTATACATTTTTCCATATCGAGCACTACTCACACTTGTCTTAAGAAACGAATCTCATCAGGTCCTCTACTACAGAATTTAATATAACAAAACTATATGCAACCCCATTCAAACATTCATGGTTCGTTACAGATCATTCGCTTCTCATCACTCAATCTCCTCATATCATCACAGCACATACGTCATTTCTCTTAATTGCCAAAATAAATTTTATAAACACCAACAAATGAAATCGATTTACTAAAGATAAAGCATGTCTAATTTTACCTTCATCTCAGGTACTGAACGAAAACCCATGCCATATTTATTGACATAACACAAGGAAGTTAAATAAGAAAAAGGTTTTACCAAAGAAACAAATTGACAAGAAATCAATGCTCCAACTAGACGAAAATGCATCCTAAGTTCGATTGTCCCTTTCGAGATATCATTAAACTCTTCCAACTTTTGGGTACCGAAACATTGATATTGAGCGATCTGAAAAGCTCTAAACACAAAAAAAGGCCCCAAATAGTCTAAAATAAATGCGACACAGTTATAGTCCAATTTTTTCTAGAACCAAAAAAAAACAAAAGCACCCATCCCATTTCCTCTCCCATCTACATCAATGGGGCATGCCTTAAAATTGACAGGAACCAACAATTAAAAACAGAGAAAAAATACACATTATTTCATATAGACTGGATTATGACAAATACAAGAATTCTTCTCCACCCACAATCTACGTCCAGATGTTTATAATTCATTATAATCCAACCAACAATTTCAAGAAAAGAATAATAAACAAAAATGGCACATATTTGTAATTACAAAGATCATGCAAGCTTCAAGATAACAAATATGTAACACATACCAAATAGATGAACATCCACATTCTCTCATCTATCACGCAAATCACCCTAATAGTAAGAGTAAACATACAACATGCTTACAAAATCAAAACAAATGACTCACTCTCCAATTTGAAAACACAGCATTCAAGCTAGGTCAAGAATGAAAGCTCTATTCACACTAGATCTCAAGAACCATCTTAGAGATTAAAGCTGTACGCGTAACGGTTGATATCAGATAAACAAAAATTATGATTCCCATAATAGAATCAAGACTTTAGCCTTAATCTCAAAAAATTCTCCCTACAATTAATAGTTAAGATCATTATCTTTTCTCCAACAACCATTCAGAAAATGTGCTAACTTTTGAATATCTAAGACATAACATACATTAGTATTATCATTTCTCAACTTCAAGACTCAAAGCAATTCTTACCAACTAACATCCTGCCAACGCAATTAATGCCTAATACCTTCTATGAGTATTGAAGAGGTGTTATGCTACTACCAAGAAATCCAAATGATAGCCACAGGATATAACAAAGAAAATATAGTCCTAATCCTATTTTTGAAGAATGCCAACCTAATATGTATCTTTCACCTCATAAGCATAAATCATGCCCAACCTATCATTTTTATGTAAAATTGTTATCTTTCCTAATAGCAATTCAAAAGTACCTACAGGGTCCATCATCCAACCAGATTATCACAATGAGACTTAAAATATATAAAACACTATTTCTATATGTGTCAGTCTCCCTCCCATGGGAAGAATGTAGCAAAACATGTCGTATCCAATATTATGAAAGAAATTCCACAAACTATGACTAACTCATATCTGTGTTAGACAAAAATGCATGATCATCAACCACTGGTTCTACTAGACATCCCAATTAGAACACGAAATTCTCCACGAGAACTAATCAAAGAAGAAAAAGAAGAATTATTCCGACATTAGAAGCAATACATTTGCGCCGAGCTAAGCATGAGACGAAAATCCACTTCCATTAATTATCTCATATAGACAATCAACAATAAAAAAAGAAAGAATAACATCCAGCAATGGATATTATATAGTCTATCCAAGTCATGTTGTTTCTTCTCACTTCGAAAAAAATTAAAAAAACCGACAAGAAACTATCCAGTCAGTATTAGAGAATAAACGTTCACATTTTCACCAACCGACAACCAAATTAAGCTGCTCTATTCATACATCCTAACTAGCAATCTAATATAACATTTGAGAAAATAACGTCTATTTCTAATTAGATATGCAGAAATTCTCATATAAAAATTTATCCCATTTCATATATCCTTGCAAACAGCCTGCATAGTCTACATTTAACAGATGGCAAATCCACTAGAACATACACAGGTTATCTTTGATTTAGTATCGAAATAAGACACACTCACAATCAACGGACCAACTATCTAGCAATTTAGCTCCTACCTCTCAATGATAACACTTAATTCATTCAATCTAAATAAACAATTTATATAAATCAAAAAAAATTATTTCAATGTACCTACGAATAGACATCCAACTTCCATAAAAAAGCATCCCTTTGTAATAATATTCTATACACAAAATAAAAATACATTTGGAAAAAAAAAAGCTCCGAAATAAATCAAATGAAAAAGAACAGAGCCCATATAATATAAACTCAGCAGAGCTCAACATGAACTCATGGACAAAATAGTACATCTCCGGAATAAAAGCGCGAAACCGGTCATAACCTTTCCTCATCACACCCTCTTCCTACCACGTCAATACATTGCTTTCTTTCCACCCACCCTTCACCTTCGTAGCGAGCTCATTCAATTGTGAATATTCATCTCCTCCTGAAGATTTACATGTATTCTACAAAACAATTAGTGTAATACACCCACAAAGGGAAATCAAAACATGAATCACCCAATAATAAAAAGTTATGCCTGCTTTTAACATCATAACAAAGTAAGTAAAAAAAAATCATCACCCTCCTCCAGTCTACACGAAGTTTAACAAATATCAAAGGGCATGGTACACGATATCAACTACCTGGATGCGTGCTCCTGTCCTGGTCTGCAGACCTTTAATGGTCTCCCCACCTTTGCCAATTATTAAACCAACCTGGACCCACAAATCCTATGTACATAAATTATCATTCAGATTATTGATATATATACGTCATCAAAAGAGAAACCAACTAAAAACCTTCTCATTTGGAACTTGTATCTGGATTTGTTCAGAAGCTGCAGCAGCCTGTGCAGTTGTGAGACCCCTGGCTATAAGGGAGGGAGAACCCCCTGCATCAGCCTGCAGATAAATGTATCACAACGGAGCAAAAATCAAACAATCAGTTTCACCTCTCTGAATGAAACATCAACCAGAACCAAATGCACATCATCATAAGGAGAGTTGCATACAAATTAAGAAGCACAGAGGCAGGGTCGCTCAACTATCTCTCAAACCTTTCCAAACACCCACCCCATCTCGCACCTCAACGACTAACCCCGGCCTTAAGTTTTGCCACACCACACGGTTAGTGGACCATGCATCTATACATCCAAAATAGAGTACCTATTATTCCACAGCGTTACTTTTGTATGCATATTACAAGTAATTTATTTATCAGGTACGCATCTCCGCTTATGTATATTATATATTGGGCCCAGAACTCTGAGCTTTAACTCATGACGAGAAGTAACGAAAGAGTAGGAAGAAAGTCCCCTAGACTTACCCACAATGAAAAACTCCAAATCCGCACCCGACACTCAATATGCAAGCACATGCGTTATTCCTCATCAAAACTCCCTGAGTCAATTATAAAAATTGAGAACAGAACTATAAAGTCGATCTATCTTGTTCAACAGAAACCTGCGCGTGGAAACATTAACTAAACAAAAAAGTAAAAATGCGAGAGTCTAATTCTAACCATGCTGCAGTCGACGGCTGCTAATAGAGTGATTATGCTGCCAACCGAAAGCTATTAATAAACATCATGAATTTGGTGTAGTACAGAAAAGCACTTAAACTCATCTTTCAAAAAGTATACAAAACTAAATACCTTATCCGGCCCCAACACCTCTAAAACAGCTGTATAGGGCGAACGTCTACCTAATCAATTCACAAATCATTAACCCAAAATTAGTTAACTATTTATAGTCTAGCCAATTTATGACATCCCAATGCAACCTATAACACTCCATTTATATTGTGCCATATCAGTTCTTTCTTTGCGATTCTTGGTCACTTTCCCCTTCAACGAGCCAAAATTTAGAAAAACCAATAACTTTCCCCCACCCGAAAAAAGCCTCCTAGTGAGGCCGTGCGCTCAATATATGTATATTTTTTTCTACTTTTTTGCTGCAAGTTTCTTCACAAATCCCTCAATGATTATTTAGATACTAGCATCCTCTGAATCTCCAACTAAGGTCCTTCATCCCGCGTCACCCTTTCTACCGATGATGTATAGAAATCTCTCCGTCAGTCCAGAAGGGACATCCCTTTAGCATCTCTTCCGCGAACGAACCCTCTACAGACATCTTTTATCTGCATCCCCCAAGACACCTCCGTCTCCACATGATTAGGCCCACACTAATAACATTGCCCCCCCTGCGCCATTTCCCATTGCGATGTATAACTCAAATTTAAGCATAAATGAGTCAACAAATATCATGTCTAGACCGATGGAGGGAAGGTGAAACCAAGCTAGTCATATTACTTTTATTAGTATTATTATTATGTCTAATAATATACAAATATATATAATAATTTATATATCCTTTTTATCTTTAAAGCCACACACAGTATTTAAACCGATATCAATAGTACAGTCAAAACACTTTGTTAATATTCTATTCATATAAATAACGATCCTATGCTAACTACGCTAATACTAAATTTACTATAAATCCCTCAAATCATCATACCCTGCTTGTCAAAGTCGATTTTCTCGTGTAAACACACACCGGCAGATAATCACCAACTACCATTAAATGCATCAACCCAACTATAAATGCCTATCCAATCTCGACGATGACCAGGCATCAATTTTTATTTCATATGATTGCGGATTTTCTAGGTTAAAACACCACAAATAAAAGAAAAGAAATGAGCACCGTCTATCTACAAATGAACACACGCCGAAATACTATGATCCACCCCTACACACCCCAACATAAAAAACACAACCACAACCCCTAATTGAGATGAACAATCCTCTGAAAAGTACCTGGGCCCATCGATTTTCATCGAGCGGGCCCGTCCACCGGCCGCTGAGAGGGCTTCATCAGCCTCCCTCGGTGGGCATTCACAACAGGTCGGCATTCAAATCGCCAGGCCACCTCCCTTTTTCTGGCTTCAGTTCCAAATCCCGAGGCTTCGCTTGATCCAAGCACCGCTCAACCAACGCTAAAAACCTCTGCCTCGCCATATGGTCACGGAAAGCTCCAAACTACCGCCGGATCACTAAAAGGTTCAGTCACGTCAGGTGTGGAAATTGAGTCAATATGATATATGATTCCTGGTTTTTGCATCTCAAATATGAAATGACGTTTCAATAGCAGAGATTAGTACTTCACCCCATAATCGCACGTTCAAAGAGCGTCGAAAGTCAAGCCTATGAACCAGCCACCTCCGCGTGAGTGAGTTCCTTCACGGGTGCCGTCCCGTCAATCTCGTCACAACTGTAGAACACCACAATGGTCTCTTGTACTTTAACACGTGACTCAAGACCCCTTAGCCCCAACCACTATTATATCCTTGTTATTCACCCTACCCAGAAACCATGTGTATTCGCCCATATTAATTCTATGTCATTAGAAACTATGTAATTTATCTTCAATCGGTATCTCATCCTCTTCCTTTATCTAACTTAACCTTATGACCATTTCATATACTATCACAATTTCATGTAGAGACTGTCAATGGTTAATTAAAACATTGTTCTCCGCCAAAATATTGACGGACTGTATATTTCATAATCGACGCATGAATACACCTTCTGAATTTTAATAGGTGAATATCCACAAATAATAATCTATAAGTATACATTAATTTTTGAGTAAATGATGCAATGAGAACTATGCAAAAATAACAATAAATTTCTGTCTATCGAGTCTATCAAATCATTATTTTCCGACTACAAAGTGCAAGACCCTTTAATAAGTTTATCTTTTAATTCATGTTGCAATATTGAAACTTGCAGAACAACTAAGTAAAGTAACACACTATCATTATCTTACTATATATCTCTTTAAAACATACATAGAACACTTATCTTGAATAGATTCTAATATTTTATTTTTTTTATTTTATCTTTATCTAAATTGCACCCAACGTGATTTCTATAACCTCCAGATATGCAAACCTAATTGACTTATGACTCCATCCTCGCTCCTCCCTCTTTTAGCACTCTCATATTAATTTATAATTAATTTTCTGAAAAAACCCACCCATCCCAGCCCTGCACCCAGTAGAAAGTAAATCGGTATCCAAGTTAAAATTCCACCCATTGAGACCATAAGTCTCAGAACCACAATTGTGCATAGCGTTCTACGTAAATTGCCAGCATCAACTAATTGAGACTCCATATCTATATAAAACCAATTCCCTTTCCTTGCTCATATATGATTGTTGCTCTTCCTTTTCAGAGAGACAATACTATACTCATTCGCCTGAAAAACATGAGAAGATGAGTCACAGATGATATATCTGACAAAACTGAAACATATAACAATTTTGGCACGGATAAGCCATTATAAGTACATATAATATATGGCTTTAAAGCACAGGCATTTCTGTAAAGTCATATTATAATTCTAATTCTGTAAGTTCAAATAAGACATCTTAGATATGGTCATAAGTGACTACCAACGTGATTACATTCAATTCATAGTGATTTAGACAGAGTTTATCAACTCAATGCCCACTATTCCCCTACACGAAAAGAAGGCGAGTTGTAATGACGTTTTCCAGTATAAATACACAGAAAGTCATCACACAGATCCGGCAACGCCAACAATTGACAAACGTCTCCATCATATTGAACGTCGTAGTATAGGGGAAGTAGACTCAACTGCCAGCGCGATTTCCTACTCCCACCCACCTCAAGTAACAAACATTACTAGATTGAATGAATTACGAAGGAAGACCAGTCGAAGACAATACACGGACGAAGCAGTCCCACGCAACTTAACCTAAGAAGTTATGGGTCTAATCAGCGTTCTCAGAGGAGTTATAGTTCATTTCTAGGTGAGTTAATAGCTTACGCCCCTACATATCGAGCAACAAAGGGTATGCGACAAGAAGTGATGACCCACCAGTATCTCAACACGTACAATCATGCTAATGAATCCATTTACGGCTGCCTCCATCCCTATCACACGATCCGATAATACTTAGCCGTGGTGCTCGCTGGAATATTAAGTCCCAGAAAAAAACCCTTCACGTTTCCAGTGACCTATAATCGTAAATCAGAAACCCAAATGCTAATCTGGCTATTCTGAAACGTGGCATGAGACCGCCATAAGTATTAGAAATTCGCCTAATAATCCATCACCACAGGTCTGTAGACAATATCCCACTCACAAAACGCAGAAACTGTCTCCCTCAGATGCCTGTATTTGAAATTTCTTGTGCTGTGTGTTACCGACAAACAAAATACATCCACCTTTATCCCACACATATAAATTTCGCCTTTCAAAAGAAACAAAAAATATAAATAAAGAATCTAGAAGGTCCGCATAATTGCGCCTGATTATAAATGGGAACAATGGCCCGAGCAAGTTGAAAGAAAGTATGATAATGCAGAGCAGACTCAAATCTTGAAGGGTAGCTTGCTGCTGATTGTAAAACAGATACTTCAATTCTTTATATGATGATGTAGATTCAAGAGGAAAAAAAATGCACGATCTGATACTAACATTATGAGATAAGTGAATAAATATAGAATAGTTGAGAACTTCCAAAACGAAATTCAATCACTGCTCTCTATGTTACATTTGGCCATTATAATCAGCCTAAAGAACCCCTAAACAACACACAAAAAAGTCAAAAAGTAAGTGGCCCAAACACCCAAAAAGAAGTGCGCCCACAATTGACTGAAACAAAAAATGCAAAAGCCAGAAAAGAGAATATCCAACACAAAAAAAAAATAACAGGTCATAAATTGAAAATTATCTCCATTAACACATCGTCTATCATCTCTCAGGGATGGTCAACATACGAATTATTTGTAACAGTTGCAAAGAAAGAAAAGAGCCGTTGATTAAGATCCATCTAGCAGTACTCGAAGACGAAAAAAGACAAGGCTAACTAGAAATCACCTAATATAGCCCGACAATATACAACTCTATGCACAGATGATATCTAGCCTCCACGCCTCCCCAGTATTGAATCTAATCTTCCCCTGTACTATTAACACAACATATTACAAATTGTTCCTGCTCCGTCATCCAGACCATTATATTCATTGGTTGTATGATTTCTCATTATTATGATGCCATGCAAAGAATACAATCATGAAACCGACAAGAAACCGAGTCCTCCAAACATATTACCAAATATCTCTCACACTCTTTCACACACCGTATTCGCTCACAAAAGTCCCACTCCAGCTCGAAGCCCAAGCTCAATAGATACTCATACTGTTTAACGAATAGAATGCTCCTACCACGAATCAGTCAGACCACAAAAAAAAAAAGTAACAGAAAACGCAAGCTCATGAATAAGAAATTAAGGTCTGCGAAAAAAACCCGATAAAAGATAGTATACTTAAAAAAAAAATGTCGTCACAAAAAGCAACAAACATACCACAGCCAAATGACGCACGAAAAATATTCATTAACTGTTTTTATTAATTGTATTTTAGTTATATTTTAAAAAAAATAAAAAATAAAGTTAGATTATCACTCTCGGGGTGATTACCACCGACATCAACACCCAGCGGTCACGTCTGACAAAAAACGCATCCTGCTGGATCGTCTCTTGGTATCATGTCATAAAATTTCAATATTTCCTCGAATTCCAACATCAACCTCACTTCTGTCACTACAACGAAATTCCACCAACGATAATTAACACCCAGTGCCTAGAGCCGTAGCGAACTTCCAACTATCTAAAAAGCCTATATTTTCTAGATGCCCAGCTAAAAACCTGTACTTTACAGATTATCAAGAACTGGATTGGTGTAGGTACTGCAACCTAGTAGATATCCTATACAGAACCAATCTTGCATTCCCAAATTGAAATCTAAGCGCCATAACACCGGTGTCTTATTCATGATCATTTTTCCTTTCACAAAACTAGTACATTGTTTTCTCTGAGTAGTATATTATTGGCACAAGCCAAGGAATCCGATGAATTGCGCCTTAAAAAAACCAAGAATCTTCCTATAGTGAAATAAAATAGCGTAAACACCACAGTCTCAAGACCAGATCCTATGACCCGACTTACCTACTATATGAAACTCCCTGATTACTAAGAAGATACACACCGGTCAAAACACATTGCTTCTAATTTATTTATATGTTAATTTTTTTCACACTCTTAATATCATCAAACGTATCTTACTGCGTACCAGTAGCCTTCCGACCCCGGAACCCATTAGGTGATAAGTTTGGTCTCGGAGTCACTTCTGCCAGGCAAACAAAAGCCATTCCATTTTTTTTACTTCTCGGAAAGAGCCTTCACCATCTCTTACCATTGCATATTAACCATTGAGAGTAATTTAAACCCTATTCCGAATAATAAAAAACTCAAAACGTAACATCCTAAAATTTATCATTTTCTACCTTTGCCTTCGGCAACTGACGTGAGGAAAAATGTCTAATGTTCCCCTCATTTTCAAACTAATTACTGACTGACGCACTATCTACTTGTATATTTATATATCAAAATATCTGATTCTCTGCTATTGAGGAAAGACCTAATTTGTTTGAAAAAGAGTAAGTAGAAAAGTCCTCAACTTAAGCCAGCTTGCCTTATAAAAGCTTATCAATTAACGATCATTATCTACAACCCCATTACACCTTTAGATGCCTAAAAACTACACCAACATCCAATAGTGATCCACCATGTTGTTAAAAAAAAAAAAAAATGAAATTTGTTCTTTCCAAGAGCCCTAGCTTCAGCGCAAGTTAAGTTATGCAATATAATCAGTTCTTTCAGCTGTTTTCTGCAATTTATAAATCACGTCAACCCGAACATTCAGGAGCACTATTTCCATATCCTTTATTCCCACACAATCACTTCAGCTCAAGAATTATAACTGTCTGTACAGTGTAACTATATTTCTCCACTAGCTTCCATCTTAAAAACTAATTCATTACCTCGAGTTATAAAAAACACAAATAAAAAATCTTGCAGTCAAAGCCCCAATTGAAAAATCCACACTA